>JANAVB010007596.1:12600927-12706713 GCA_029216955.1 Iris pallida
TTTTCCAACCTCGTCGGAATGCTTCGGGTCCGAAAGCTTGATCTTGTCACCCTGCTTCAGTATCTCAAAGAGCTGCAGGTGTCTTCGTCGTTGAACGAATAAACCTCCTTCGACCTTGGTGCGAGTGGAGGCTTCTAGGTAGCTACTGACGCACCTTTTGAGGCATTGACAGTCAATGCCTGTTTCCCTTCGTCTCTCGTCCAGGGTTGTTGGTTGCAGGCCGTTTTCCCTTGTCCTCGAAGGCAGGAAACTAACTCCCAAAAGACGAGCGTTGGCTGCCTTCTTCTCCACGGCTTCTGCTTCAATGATCAAGAGCTCCAGTCGGGAGGAGGAGTAGAGTTGAGCCTGAGCTTGACTGCAGCAGCATTTTCATGTTGCAGGAGGAGAGAAGCGCATGTTCTGGCATGTCCGGGGACAGTCTGAAGCAGGCCTGTCGGAAGTGTTCGATGAACACTCGAACTGTTTCTTCTCCTTCTGGCATATCTATAAGGGACGCCATTGTCATGTCCTTCCGCCGTCGTAGAAACGGTCAGAAAGAGGCGCGTCAGGTCGTCGAAGGAAGATATTGAATTGTCGGGGAGGCTGCAGTACCAGTCGTACGCCACTCCTTTCAGTGCCCCAACAAATATGCTGGTGAGTAGCGCATCCTCCTTCGGAAGATGTCCCGTCTGAGACTGGAAGTACGTCAGATAGCGACGCGGAGAGTCCTTCCCGTCGTACGGCGTCAGTGTTTGTGGTTTATACTTTGAAGGATAAACCACCTTGTTCCACTCGAGGGGATAAGCTGGGATGCCCATTTTCTGTCGCTCCTCTTGTCTCATCTTGGACTCAAAGCGCTCGCGCAGGTCCCTGATCATCTCGACCACGTCTTCCGTGGAGCTGGGAGTCAGGGAAGGTGGTACCACCTGATGTTGAGCATTTGAGGGCTCCGACGTCCGAGGTGCTTCTCGGCGATCTGCGTCCGAGGATACCCGTTGAAGGGGTACACTCGACTCTCCATTGGCCCCTAGATTGGGACCGGTAGAAGGTGTCCTGGTCAAAGCTGAACATATCTCAAATACTGCTTGAGTCAGTATTTGCATGGAGGCAGAGAGGGTTTTGAGTCCTCCCTCTAGGGTATCTATGCGCTGGACGAGGTCTGTTGACGGCGCATCTGACTCGACATCAGCCCCAGTCATATTTACTGTCATAACGCGGCCGGGAGTGGATGGATGGGTCGAGGCTTCACTCTCGGCCTCACTCTCTTGTAGGGGAGTTGCCTCTCCTGGAGCTTCGTCTTGGCTACCCCCGGCTATATTCGGGAGAACATCCACCACGGGCGCATCTACAAGGGCCTGATTACCCTCAGCTCCGTCTTGAAGGGCCTCTTCGTCTCCAAAACTCGGGTCCGCAGATGCTAGACTACCCCCAGCTATGTTCTGGGGGATATCCTCGTCTTCAGGGGCTTCTGGGAGGCTGACTTCGCCTCGAGGATCTGCCCCAGGTGTGCTTTGGACACACTCGTCGTCGGAAGGAGGCTCGACAAGGGTCTGACTACCCCCAGCTTCCTCCAAGATCTTTTTCCTCCCTCGAGTGCCTTCGAACACTCCGGAGGATGAGACAGTTGTCTTGGTTTTCCTCGGTTGGCTTTTAGACAAGGAAGAGGAACTGCCAGTCGCCTTTCGGACTGACGAGGAGTTGGAGATCACGTTGCATGAAGCAACCATTGGTTCTTCTTCTGTTGACACCTTCTTCCCGAGGCGACGTCGGAGGGGTGTCGAGGATTGCAGCCGCTGGAACACCGACTGCCTTGGTGGGACTGTCGCTTTGCAACAGCAGTTTATGGTGACCACAGCACAAGTATGCCCCGTAAGGGGCGCATCGTGCTTGTCAGTCGACTCTCCTGATCAGCGCTTGTGAGTGATCACGTTGCGCAGAACATTGGAGGAGAGTGCCACCTTCGCACCCCCTTCAGGCGCATGGTAAGGCCAAGCGCCGGGGTGGTCAAGTGAGTGCTTTGCCCCCTGATCTAATACCAAACAGGCATCCCGATCAGTAGTGGGGGAACCAGAACATTTGGAGTGACTTGAACGGACCTCAAACGCACAACCAGAGGAGGCACGGGAGTTCAAGACCACTGGATTTGCCTTACTCGACTTGGTTGTGCACGCAGTAGATGCGTCCAAGTGAGACAAGGACTTTGAAGGTCGGCTCGTTTTTGGCACCGCAGTACTCGAGTCGACCTTGTACAGCTTACCATCAGCAGCGCGTATGATTGTGAGCGCATGCTTCTGGCTTGCTACTGGCATAGTACGTTTGGGACGCATAGCCCGTGCTGCCTTAGACTTCTTCGTACCAGGCCGCTGGGGCGCATAGTACTCAGAATCCAAATTCTCCTCGCCACTACAGCGAGTGAGTCTGTCAAAGACAGAGACTTTCTGTGGCGCATCAGAAGTGATGCACGGGGCATTGGCTGCGCTCCTGCTCCGTCGATGCATCTTCCTCGCCTGAGAGGAAGATGGCTGGGGAATGTGGTTAGCCGCACGTTTCCCCGAGAGATGCGCTGCACCAGTGGGCGCATCTTGGTTGCTGAGGACGTCAGCAGGAAGAGAAGGTTGGATTGGCGCATCCCCTTCGGTGGTGGTGCCCAAGGCATCGACCTTGCGCACCCAGACTCGGCGGGTCTTCTTCGACTTCGGCAGCCGCTTCGAAGGACTCGCACTTCCTTCAGAGATGAACTCCTCATACGCCTGTTGATTGAGGCGTACGACCAGTGTCTTATGGGAGGAGCCCACCTTCACGTCGTCGGATTGCGACACAGCTTTCTCGGTGGAGGAGAAAGAGGTCTCCAGCAGAGTCGCCAGCTTGTTTGCCATTAAAATTCTTTCATTGCAAATTTCAATACAAATAGAACAGTGTTACAATATAGGACTAGATGTAGTCCTAGGAGTACACTTTTGTTTATCTGGGTCCCTTGTGCCGATGGAGTGAGTGGTAATGCGTTGACTCCGTTGACGATCTGACGACGGTTATCGGTTCTCTGAAGGTCTGGATTGCTCTGGGTGCTGGAGCTTGCTGAGAGGAGGAAGACGTTGAGTGTCTGTATCTTCCTCTCTGGTGGTGCGAAGTCTCTGTTTGTTCGTTGTAGGTAGGTATGTGTGTGTAGGTGTGGAAGAAGGAAATGGTCCCTCTCTTTATATAGTCTGCAGGCTGGCTGCTCATGCGCGCATGTAGGATACGCCTGTACGCGGGGATGCCACGTGTTGATTGCTGATGGAGGCGCATGGACGATGCGCCCTGATCGAGGGGTTGACTTCTTCATACTGTTGTTGTGGACCGGCACGTAGCAGAGGAGAAGATCTTTCTGTTGCTGAGATCTCGGATGAGTTGAGTCCAAGGACACGTGTCATCGACCCATGGCTCGGAGATCTCTGATTTAGTGGAGAATGATCTGGTAAGATGCGCCTAGGATTGGACGCATGAGGAGACTTTGGCTCGTAACCTTTAGGAGTCATGAACCATTCTGGGCGCATAGCTTTTGTGGCACATGCAGAGCTTCAGCAGTGACTTTACTCCTGTCTTTTGGGATCAGGGAGAAGTCTGGGGTGCATGGCTTTTGAGGCGCATACAGAGTTTTAACAGTGACTTTCCTTCTGTCTTTAGGGATCAGTGAAAATTCTGAGGCGCACAGCTTTTGAGGCGTATGCAGATTTGGGCGCATGGCTGCGGAGGCACATGCGAGATGGTTGGGTGGCCACGTGGCAGTAGCCATCGGAGGGAAGTAATGATGATGCTGACGTTGGCGATGCTTCGTCTTCTGAAAAAGCTGTCGACTGTTCAGACTTCGGGAGGCGTGCTGCCAACTCTGTCAGTTCAGCATTTAATATTTGTGATATTTGATGGACAGCTGAGTGGGCACGTCGATTGGCGTTCCACTAGGCGTATAGGGATGTATGGGGGGCACATCCCTGTGATGTGCTTGGTGCTGAAAGGCGCGTCTGTGAGATGCACTTGATGTTGAAGGGCGCGTCCGTGTGATGCACGGTCTGGCCGGTGCATCCGCTTTGTGACACGTCTTTAATGGTGCGACTGTTACGTTCTTCGAGTGCTTTAAATAGCCGTTTTGACTTGGCTAAATTCGAAGCGTCCGGTTCATCCATTTAATACAAATTTATTGCACGAAATTCGGAGAGCCATCCACATGGCGCATGGGTTTGATTTTCTCGGCCTATAAATAGTGGCATGGAGAGAGTTTGCTTCTCGTTCTCTCACGTTCTTCTAACATGAACTTGTTTACTCGGATGCATTCTGTTGACGAGATGCTCCCGAGAGTGAAGATACGACGCAGTGTCTTCGTTGATGCACTTGAAGGTGACTGTTACATCCAAAAGTCGGAGTCGAGGGCTTCTGAGGCAGGCAGAAGGTGCCTGTTGCATCCAAAGATAGGGATGCTCGAGCCTCGTCTTCGTTGTGCAGGAAGAGCCGTAGATCGGAATGGCGGTGCTGCGGCTTTGGTGGCTCTTTCTTCCTTCAAAATGGGTATAGCCCATTCTGGTTGTGTTGAAAGCTGCTCCTTTGGCCGCGGTTTCGATCACGGTCTTCCTTGGTGTTTGGAGGCTCTTTCGAAGCCTCCCCTGGCCACAGGTTGGCTTGTGGTTCTTTTTCCTTCCTTGGCTAGAGTGTTGATTGCCACCCTCATTCTGCTCAATAAATGCTTCATTAGTCGAAGCATTTAGATGGCGGTGAGCTTGGCTGGAAGAGTGGCACATAACTGGGCTGCTGAAGGGATGCATATAACTGGGATGCACATAACTGAGCTGCTGAAAAGGATGCGCCTTGCTGAGGACGCATGGTGGGATGCGCCTGGCTGAGGGCGCATGTTGATTGCTGCGCCTACTTGAGGGCGCATGTTGGCTGCTGGCTGTAGACTTAGGATCTTTTCTTTGTAGAAATTCTCCTTTGTACAGTCTTTCTTAGACATGTAATAGACTTTTATATGTTAAATAAAAAGTCCTCTTTTAATGTTTGTATTTGTTGCTTTTTGCTGTGAAGTACTTTGTCCAAGCTTTGGCGCATGTAGTCTGGCGCATAGACTTTCTGGTTCTGAAATTCTATGCTTCTACAGGTACGAGAGAGTACATGACTCGTTGCTTTGGAAGATTTAGTTTTGAGATGTGAGGTCAGCGGTACCAGGGGGTACGTAACTCATTGCTGTGGCAGATTCGTAGGCGGGATGTGAGTTCAGCAGTACCAGTGGGTACATAACTCAACACCCTAGCAGATGTCGTTTCAGACGTAATACTTCTTTAGGAACTTACCGTTGATGGGTAACATGAGCAAGTCTCTATTTTGTTTTGTGAGGCGGTAAGCTCCATTGGAAAATATAGCATCAATGATGAATGGGCCTTCCCACTTTGGCTGGAACTTGTCGGCGGTTTTGTGAGTCATGACCATCGGCCTTCGAACTGCCAGAACGAAGTCGCCCACTTGAAATATTCTGGTTTTAACCCTCTTGTTGAAGGCTCCGGAGATACGTGCCTGATATAGCTCGATTCGTTGTTGAGCTAGTAGGCACTTCTCATCTAGAGCCTCCAACTCTTGTAGCCGACGATGGTGATTGTCATATGTCGTCAGTCGGTAGGTGAGAGCAACGCGGAGTGAGGGGATTTGAGTCTCCAATGGAAGAACTGCCTCACTTCCATATACTAGAGAGAATGGTGTGTTCCCGGTGGCAGTCCGTACGGTGGTACGGTATGCCCATAAGCATTCGCCAAGCTTCTCAATCCAGTCGTGCTTGTTTGATGACACAAACTTTTTGAGAAAGCTTGATAATTGTTTTATTGAATGCTTCAGCCAGACCATTAGCCGCTGGGTTGTATGATGTTGAAGCAATATTCTGGATGCGGTGCTTGTCGCAAAACCGATAGAAGGCGTGGCTTGCGAACTGCGGACCATTATCATGGATGATCCTTCAGGGCAGTCCAAAGCGGTAGAAGACATGATGCTTGAGGAAACTGATCACGTTTGAAGTCTTTACTTCTGTAAACGGAACAGCCTCCGTCCATTTGGAGAAGTAATCTGTGATTGCGAGTATGAAGCGATGTCCTCGGGACGAAGGCGGAGTGATCGGACCGATGATGTCCATTCCCCACGCTTCGAAGGGCCAGGATGCCACCGTCAGGTGTAGAAACTCGGACGACTGGTGGATGGAATCTGCATGGACTTGACAGGCTTTACATTTTCGTGCATAGTCTATTGCGTCTGCAACCATTGTGGGCCAGTAGTAACCCATTCGACGAAGGCGATCTTGTAGTTTCGGGACAGGCTAATGGGCCCCACAATTGCCATCGTGAGCTTCACGTACGGCTTCTTTGGCTTCTGTATTTGACAGGCATCGGAGCAGTAATCCATCGTATGATCGCTGATATAGCATTTTTGTCTTTGTATCATAGAAGAATCTGAGGGAACGTCTTCTAATAGAAGTGACTTCCTTCGGATCCTCCGGCAGGATGTTGTAGACTACGAAGTCGATGAATGGTTGTCTCCAGTCTGGTGCTTCGTCGACTGTCAGGACAGAGTAGCTCTCGACATACTGAACATTATTCCTCGGACAGACTAACTCACGGCCTATGATGTCAACCAGATGATGTGTATGATTTAGAACTGCTAAGGAAGCGGCAAGGCCTGCTAGGGCATCAGCTTCAATGTTCTGAAGCCTGGGAACGTGCTATATGAAGAACCCCTCCAGGGACGAGATGATGTCGATTGCTATTTGGTGGTAGGGGATCATGTCCTCATGGCGAACCTCGTATGAATCTCGAATCTGATTAACGATTAACTGGGAATCGCTGTATGCTTCAAGGTATTCTACTCCCAACTCTTTTGCAATTCAGAGGCCCATGACAAAAGCGTTGTACTCGGCCACGTTGTTTGAACAGGGCTCCGTGAGAGAATATGCCCGATTGATCACCAATCCGGTAGGAAAAATTAGCACTATTCCGACTCCAGCGATGATGTTGCCCTTGGGCCCAGTTCTAGAAGCGCCGTCGAAGAATATTCGCCATATGGTACCATGGGAGGCCATATTTGAAGTGGCGACCTCATCTGGAATCTCTTCGTTTATTCGGGTTGACTCTGAACCTGGATGAGCTTCTAAAAAGTCTGCCAGAGCTTTACCTTGAATAGCCTTCTGCGGGACAAAGATCATGTGGTAGGGAGACAACAAAATCACCCAGGTAGCGAGGCGAGAGCTGAGTGCACCCGGCTTGGTCATGAGGACCCTGAGGGGGTTGACCCGTGATATGACATGGATGGTTTGTCCCGTGACGTAGTGTCACGTCTTCTGAATGGCAAAAACCAAAGCAAGGCACTCTTTCTCTACGGCAGTGTATCGATGTTCCGGCCCCATCATCATTCGGCTGAGATAATATATAGCCTGTTCGTGGCCTGCATCATTGTTTTGCGCTAGCAGAGCACCGAGGGAATGTTCCATCGCTCGTACATAGAGCAAGAATGGTCTTCCAGCAATCGGGGCTACCAGAACTGGAGGGTTCGTCAGATATTCTTTGATGCTGTCGAAGGCACGCTGGCATTCTTCATCCCATACGAATGAGACGCCCTTCTTCATGAGGTGAGTGAATGGCTGACATCGTCCGGAGAGGTTGGAGATAAACCTCCTGATGTAGGCTAGCCTCCCTTGAAGGCCTCGGAGTTCACGGAGATTTCTCGGGGGACCCATCTCCATGATTGCCTTCGTCTTCTTAGGTTCTACGTGGATACCCTAGGAGGTGATGATAAAACCCAAGAACTTTCCGCTGGATACGTCCAAGAAGGATTTTGTAGGATTCATTTTCAAATTGTGCGCTCGCATCAGGTCGAACACTGTCCTTAGATCATACAGATGATCTTTCTTAGAGCGGCTTTTGACGGCGATGTCGTCAACGTAGCATTCTACTGTTTTGTGCAAGTGGTCTCTAAAGATGATGCTCATAGATCTTTGATATGTGGCGCCAGTATTCTTTAGACCGAAAGGCATGACCGTGTAGCAGAATGTGCCAATTGGTGTTCGGAATGATGTATACTTTTCGTCGTCAGAGAATACCTTGATCTGGTTGTACCCCGAGAATCCATCCATGAATGACATACACTCGAAGCCGCAGGTGTTGTCAATCATAATATCCGTGATAGGGAGAGAGAACTCATCCTTAGGACAAGCCTCATTCAGATTGCGAAAGTCGATGCAGATTCAAATTTTTTCACTCTTCTTGAGGACTGGAACTATGTTGGCGACCCAGTCAGGATGTTGTTCCTCACGGATGAAGCCGCTGGCTATCAGTTTGTTTACTTCGGCTTTAATAGCATTCATGACGTCAGGACGAAACCGACGTTACTGTTGCTTGACTGGTTTTTCGTCTGGACGGATATTGAGTTTATGAAGTGCAATCTCGGGGTTTAGTCCCGACATATCTTCGTAGATCCAGGCGAATACGTCGATATATTCTCTGACAAGTTGTAGTAGTGATTCGCGCTCTTCGTCGGTCAGATTCTTACTGACGAAGATGGGCTTTCGAGAGGATTCATCACCTAGATTGACTTGTACAACCTCATCCTCGGTGGGAGGCTCTCTTTGTTTGAACTGCTTCTCCCACTGCGTATCTAGTTGTTGTGTCCATGGCTCTAGCTCAAGAAGTTCGAGAATGTCTTCATTGTCTTCGTAGGTATCGGCGAGTGCCATATTGACGGACCAGACTTGCCTGAGTATATCCCCGATGCTGATATCTGAATCAGAAGTAGGTGATCCGATTGAGTGTGAGTGCCAGTCGCATTCTTCGTCCGAGCTCTCAGGTGTCGTCGCGGGTGTGACATAACCTAGCCCACATCTGGTTCTATTGTAGTAGTCTCATGGTTTCCCAGTCGGGACCGGCGATTGTAAGGGTAATCACCATCCAGTTCCGTAGTTTAAGCCTGGTGTAGTTTCCAGATCATACCCTTGTTTTTGCATAAGTTACTTGGATTGGGGACTATACAGATAAAGGGACAATCTTCCGGTGTCGGGTTCGAGCTCAACTTCTTCTATCTTGAAGGGCGTAGATCATTCTTCCGGCAGAAGATGATTGGGTGATCCCCTCCCTCGATTATGCGATAAGCGTCTTCCACTGGAGTAAGTTGGTTTGCGGTATAGACATTTGTTACTTGTGTGTGCAGGTGAGCGCCTATACCGTCTTCCATAGCATACATTGTACAAAGCTTATTAAACTCGAGGTAATTCAAAGATAATCCTTTATTGATGAAATAAGGTATCTTTTCCAGTGGGATTACATCGTCTGCAGATGGAACATCAGTGTAAGCGGCCACATACTTGGCCAGCTCTGACTCTTCTTCAGCCACCACCTGTGTAAATGCAGACTGAGAGGATGACTTTGGCAACTTGATTATCAGGGGCTCCATGGATGAAGCGGGACATAGAGTTGTTGGCATACTAGCTACCCCCAGTTTGGTGCTCGATGCTAGGCAGGGATTTGTTGGTTGGCTAGCAGTCCCTGGTTTAGTGCTTGGTTGCCGATTCATTCTGGAAAGATGAATTGTCATCGGTTTGACAGAGGGATTGAGCTCCTCTGCTTGTGGCCGGCTAGCTTTAGACAGCCTGATTGTCAGTGGCTCTGTCGTGGGTCTTGGTGCTGGGCCAGACTTTGGCAGTCGGATTATCATCTGTTCCTCCTGTGCAGAGAGGCTAACTGCGTCCTTACGCAGAGTGGCTGTAAGGGGCACAGTTATGCCAAGTTTGCGGGCTTGGAGGTGGATCGTCAGAGGTTCTTCTGATCCAGATGCTTCTTTAGTTTGAGCCTGAGTATCTCCTTCGGCGAGATGCTTTTTCGACTTCTCATACAAGCACGAGTCTGAGTAGTAGGACTCGACCCCTTTGAAGGGATCGATGTCGGTAAATTATGTTCTCTCGAAGCCGTGCTTGTCGACGTACTTGAAGCACTGGTGCAGTGAGGGCACAATCATGTAATCGTGTATCCCGGGGCACCCCAGGTGAATATTGTAGGAGGTATCCGCATCTATGACATAACAGGTTACTTCTGACTGAAGGTCGCCGATTTGGCACTTTAGGCTAATCTTCCTGATCGGGTAGCTCCTGCCCAAATTGAAACCACTGATGGTGGTGCTTGTCGACGTTAGGCGATGCATCGGGATGCGCAGATGGTGTAGTAGGCTCTTCGGGATGATGCTTATGGAGGACTCGGGGTCAATATGCATTCGATCGACCTTAATATTGCCAATGTACCCAGTATAATACAGAGGACGATCGTGCAGGTTAGTTTTGATAAGCATATCCGGCAGAGTGAAGACAATGTTTGGCATTGACCCTGTGCAAGCACTGTCCTGGAGATCTGCCGGCGAGTTCTCTCCAGTGAGATTGGACTGACCCAGGTATACGTCCGCATTCTTGAGTGCTTCGCTTAGTGCGATGCGGACATCTTTGGATAGTCTCAGAAGCTCATATAGCAACAATTTGGCCGGTGTGTTGGCCAATTGCGCCAGGATATCAAAGTTATACGGCCTCTCTAGCCCATGAGGCGTCTCTTTTCGGAGTGGTTTGTCGAAGCGAGTCTCCTTCGGCCTAGGCTTGTCGGTCGTCGAAGGCTGCGGAGGTCCTGGATCATCAGCAGCCGTCGGCTGCTGATCTTCAGCCGAGTTACCCGATGGAGGTTGGGTTTTATGCGCCGGAGCGGGTATTAACAGCAGCAGCTTCTTCGACCTTTGTCGAGATCGTGCGGCATGATTTGACTTTCCCATTCTTCTTCTTGCTGGTGGAGGGAGACGCGGACTGAGTCACCTCAGGTACCAAGTCTGGATGGACCCACATGATCTCCCCTCGTGATGTGGTAAGGGGCACTAGACTAGCAGCTTGGTCTCGGGGAGGTGGAAGGTTGGCGACCTCCATCCTTGCTCGGGGGACTGGTACTACTCCGTCTTGAGTCCTTGTTGGAGAGAAGTTGCCAAATTATACTGACACCATATTGGCTGCTACGGTTACCTCTTTGAAATCAATGGCCAGGGCCTTAGAATCGATGAGATATTGGATGTATCGCTTCAGCTGATAGCAGTCTTGTGTAGCATGGTGAACATAGCGATAGTAATGGCAGTACTTGGGACTCTCCATATCTGCAGGACGAGGCTCACGCCTGAGAGGAGGGAGCTGAATTCGTCCTCCTTGGATGAGCATGTCTAAGATGGGTTTAACATGGCCATCCTCGAAGGAGTAGGTCATCTGAGGCTACTGCTTTTCTGCCAGCGTTGATTCGGGCTTTGAGGCTGTGTCGGTCACCATAGCCTGCTTGCCCTTGTTGTCTCGGTTGCTGGAGGAATTACCATCGTTGTTGTTGTTGATGTTAGGGCGTTTGTCCATATCTTCCCCTTCCGAGATGTGCAATCCCGTTGGCGGGCTTTCTTCACCTTGTCTTCTGCGCTAGTGGCACTGATGATGAACGTCTTCGAATCCTTGAATTAACTTTTGCCCATCCAGAGGCTGATTGTGGGAAGCAGTCTCTTTTGGCAAATTTCAATCAAGGAGGAATCAGGGTTGCCAGAGGGCAGCTTCATCACGGTTTGGCGAAACTGCTCGATATAATTTCTTGTTAGCTCTTTTTCTCCCTGAACAACGTCCATGAGAGTAGACATTGTCACGTCTTGTCCTACTTCATAGAACCTCTCTAGGAACATACGTTTGAAGTCGGTGAAGGAGTGGATGCAATTGTCCGGCAAGTTGCGGTACCAGTCGAAGGCGACCCCTTCCAAGGCTCCGATTAACAACCGCGTAAGGATGGCATCGTCATGAGGCAGATAGTCGGTTGTGACTTCGAAGTATGTGATGTACCTGCTTGCAGATGTCTTGCCATCATATGGATTGATGTAGAATGGTTTATATTTTGGTGGAAAGGGAACATCTCTCCACGCAGCGGGATACGGTTGTCGTATCCTAAGGTCTTGGCAGTTTTCTCGGGCATAGAACATGGGCCGGAACTCCTGGACCTCTCTTCTTGTCTCCCTGGCCTTGTCTGCAGCGGTAGAAGCCGATATTTCAGGAGGACTATCGCCCGGGTTTGGTGCAGCTGAGTTCGAGTCCGCGTTGACCGCGGGACCCAAGCTTGTTTGGCCAGACGTTCTTTTTTGCAAAGTTGGAAGGGCTGCTTTGATCTCGTCCACAGACTTGACCAAAGCATATAGTATGGCCTGCAGAGTGTCGATGCGTTGGCGATCACTGGAACCTTCTTGGTTGCTATCTGTCATGAACACCATCCTTACATGAGGAGAGATGGAAGGAACGGTAGAGGACGTGCCCTCTGAGTCATATCCTTGTACAGAGAAGTCGTCCGGGTATGTGGGAATTCCCTCCTCTGGTTCTGACTCAGAAAGAGTGGTACCTCCAGCTTCAGAGCTTGCCTCGTCTTGGGAATTGTGGACGTCCTCGGGGACGTCGGGATCTGCTGCATCTGTTGGGTGAACCATCCCCCCGGACTATCTTCTTGGAACACCGGGTTATTGTGGATATTTGGAGGGATGCTACCCCCGGTTCCAGTATCTCCTACAGATGTGGACGAATCTTCCAATACGACAGATTTCGTCTTTGAGCGGGTACCTTGGTAAACTCCTCTACAACAGCGGTAGATAGTCGTTTAGAAGAAATTTTCTTGGTTACGCCGGTTGAAATTTTTGGGCTGGAGACATTCGTTTTCTTCCCTCTTCCTCTGCCAGGAATCTTCAGAGCAGAATTGCGAGAGGCGACGAGAAGCGCCTCGTCTTCTGAGCTTGGGTGTTGCAGCCTTTGGAAGACGGACCGCCGATCTTTCTGTGTTGCTGTCTTGTTACAGCAGCAGTTGACTATGACTTGGGTGCATTGATGTCCTTCATAGGACTCTTTGCACGTTAAATCTTCGTCTCTTTCCTTGCACTTGTGAAGAATCACATTGCACGGGTCACCTGCTTTGTGGGCTGATGAGTGCATTGGCCTCCTGCCTGCTCTCTGATGTGGCGTGAGTACTCGCCCCTGATCTTTGTTAGGAGATTCTTGATAACTATCCCGTTCGTTGGCCGCCGGGGGCTGGACACGGGTAGTTCTGTACAACTTCCCATCAGAGGCCCGAGTAATAGTCATCGAGATGCCCTGGCGGTCAGAAGTCGGGACAGCCGACTGAGCTCGTCGAGCCCACGCTGCCCGAGACTTCTTTCTTCTAGCACCTGAGAGTGCGTAGTAGGAAGAGTCCAAGCTGGTCACAACAGAGTCTGGCATATGCTCAAGAGAGCCTTCGTAGTCAGGACCGTATGAGAGACGGTCAAAGACTGACCGTGAGCCGTATGGAGTAGATAGTATACGGCTGGGATCGGTGGCCGTGTAGGCTGTCTGCATGCGGCTGGTATGCGTGGCCGTGGAGGCTGTCTACATGCGGCTATCCTTTACGGTCGTATGAGCTTTTTGTATGAGGCTAGAAGTCGTGGCCGTACAGGCTGTCTGCATGCGGCTGACTCTTGTGGCCGTATGAGTTTTCTCCGTGTGGCTGACAGTTGCGGTCGCATGAGCTTTCCCCATGCGGTTGACAGTTGCGGCCGCATGAGCATTCCCCATGCGATTGGCGCCCTTATACGGCTTGGATTGCACATAGTTCCTCTTTGCCCCTGTAAGTCCAGCATCATAGTATTTTTTCTGCCGGACTTGGGGACAGCAGAGTCCTCTGTGGTCTGGAGTGGGGCCGCAAGCGAGACTTCTCCGCTGTCTCGGGCAACAGAGAGTACTTCTTCGAGAGCTTGGGGAGGAGCAAAATTTTTGGGTCTCTACTCCCTGCGGGCCTTCTTTGTGCGACTCGCCGCTGGACCAGGCCAGCGCTCCCGTCGAAGAGTATTTCTTCAAACGTCTGTTGGTCGAACCGGGCGACTAGCATTTGTTGAGTGGAGCCAAGTTTGGCTGTATCTGATTGCATCACCAACTCCTCAACCGTAGAGAAGTTAGTCCCCAGCAGAGTCGCCATCGTGTTTGCCATTGATTGTAAAAGTACTGAACAATTATATAGGAGGACTGGACTTAGACTCACAATACAAACTCGCTCGTACAAAGAAAGCCTAGGGACGAAAACCTAGGTACAGCAGTCTAAGTATGATTGTTTATTTTTGATTCTGGAGGGTGACGGTAGAGGCTCGGGAAAGCGACGGCCGCTCTACCTTACTCCTTGGACGATCAGTCGTAGCCTTGGCTCCGGTGAAGAACTGCTCTCGAGATCGGAAGACTCTTCTGTGCGCGCCTTTGTCTATCTGTGTGTGT
Organism: Iris pallida; assembly: GCA_029216955.1. Taxonomy (NCBI): domain Eukaryota; kingdom Viridiplantae; phylum Streptophyta; class Magnoliopsida; order Asparagales; family Iridaceae; genus Iris; species Iris pallida. The sequence goes on from JANAVB010007596.1 coordinate 12,615,224, forward strand.
CCAGCCGGGTGGAGAGGATCTCTCTTGCAAGGAAATGGCACCTTGCTATATTTTTTTGTCTTGAATTATCTCGTCCTTAAGGGCTTACAAAGGAATGGCACCTTGCTATTTATAGAAGTGGGGGTATGATCATTAGGGTTTGCAATGATAACCCCTTAAAAAGTCGACGGCCAATCGTCTGGACCATTAATCTTGATTGTATCACATCTGGGCCATTAATTCTTGATTGTGCCAAATTCGTATGGGCAATTAATGCTGATTGTGTAAAATTTGTATGGGCAATCAATGTTGATTGTCATAAATCTTGGGAAGCTCGGATCTCTTGCTACGTGTCTAATCCATGTGATTGCCATAAATCTGTTTTAATTTGGGCAATTATGATGATTGTACTAAATTAGGTTGTTGGGATTTGTTGATAACTCTTGATTGATTTAGTGCCACGTGGGAAATTGATCTTCTGCTACGTGTCATAATCGCGAGCCACAACCGCATGAGGGTAGCTTCTTAGGTTTTGGACTGCATGAAGGTGGCAGCCGCATAGGTGAAATCTCTGAAATCTGAGCCGCATGGGGGTGGTTTTCAATTGAGCCGCATAGGACTTGCCACGTGTCAAGGCTGCATGGGCGTGAGCCGCATGGAGATGATCCTCATGACCCGAGCCGCATGAGAACAGCGGCCGCATAGGATGACTGTTCATAATTTGAGCCGCATGACAAGGGTCTTCAAGCTCCGAGCCGCATGCGAGCATCAGCCGCATGGGATGGTGGCGGCCGCATAGGAGACTTTGTAGTTGGTGGATCGTGCCAGCTGCAGAGGAGATTTTTTCTATTTTCTGAGAAATATGCCGTCATATCGAAGTTCATCATTTCAGCTTTAGTGTCAGAGTTATTGCTTTATGTCAGATCATTTAATGGGAACAGTCACTTCATGGCCAGCTGTAAAGCTGCATAGGGTCACGTGATTCTCGTCTAAGCCACATGAGGCTATTGAAGGGTTTTTGAGCCGCATGAGGCTCTGATGAATTCCTGAGCCGCATGAGGCTCCTTCTGCTTTAAGCCGCATGGGCTTCTTCTATTTTGAGCCGCATGGGCTTCTTCTGTTCTTTTTTATGCTTCTACACTAACCGGGTACCTCATCGTGGTGTCATTCCACTGTAACATGAGAAACTCCTCCCCTTTGTAGTGCTGACAACATTCCTCTTTATTTCAACATACAACATTAGGCTATCTGCCTATTTGTGGTGCTATGCCGCTGTGACTTGGCTCGCAAAGTCGAGGCTTTACCCCTTTCGGGAACCTCATGATGGAGTCACCCCACAGTAGCAAAGAGTTTTACTCCTTGTAGTGCTGCACTACCGTGCTTCCTGTGAAGTACACCAGGCATTCACTCTTCCTGAGAACTCATTAAGGCATTTAAGCCAACCTTCCCACATGATCCATTTTTTGCAGAAAACAACAGTAGACAACAGTGGTTGTAGGTCCGTAACCTCTCCATGCCCTATAGGACATGTACCTACCGTTCCTGATACTCTTCCGATTAATGGTCCTCCATTGAACCAAAAGCTAGATGTCTAGTAGATTTCTCTTTGAACTAATAGCATAAAACTTTATGGTAGGATTGCAATAATACAATATTAGAATGCCTTCAAGCCCATTTTACATGCTGTGTCATCGACCAGCTGGCACTTGAGGCCCTTGGTGAACGTATCCGTCAGGTTTTCCTAACTCAGAACATCAATCACTGTAATAACACATCTCTTGATGAGATCGTGTACTGCCCTGTGCTTCAACCACACAGTCCTCTTCTTTCCGTTAAAGAGGTCATTTGATGCCACCGCCGCAGTCGTCTAGTTGTCACAGTATATCGGTATTGTCGATATTTGTGCCCCAACCACTGAAAGATCATACATGAGCTCCCGAAGCCATTCTGCTTCCTCCGCTGCGGTATCAAGTACAAAAAACTCAGATTCCATGGATGACCGCGAAAGCATAGTCTTCTTCTTCGACTTCCATGATATAGTAGCTCCACCCATTATAAAAATGAATCTACCTGTGGACCTCTCTCTCTCCCCCTCTGAGCACTAGCTGGCATCACTGAAGCCTTCTACTACCGACGGATCTCCGCTGTAGTGTAGTGCATATGTCTGAGTCTTCTTGAGATATCTTATAACCCATTTTATAGCTTTCCAGTACTCAATGCCTGGGTTGCTCATAAAACGACTCAGCATTCCCATGGCAAAAGCTATGTCAGGCCTTGTGACAGTAGTAGCATACATCAAACTTCCGATTACGCTTGCGTACTCCAGCTGCCTGACGCTTTCCCTTGAATTAGGCTTCAACTATAGATCACACCTGTAAGGCATATCGATTCCTGGAATATCCTGATACCCGTAGCGTGTGATCATCTTCTCAATATAATGAGACTGTGACAGCGTTATTCCAGTGTCTGTCCGAATGATCTTGATTCCTAAGATCACATCAGCTTCCCCCAAGTCCTTCATACTGAACTTGCTCGAGATGAACTTCTTTGTCTCTGTGACACATCCCATATCCATACCTAGGATCAGCATGTCATCCACGTACAGACAAACGATCACACCTCTTCTATCAGTGAACTTTGTGTAAACACACTTGTCCGTCTCGCTGACTATGTAGCCATTTGACCATATAACCTTGTCAAATTTTTCATACCACATCTTGGGAGCCTGTTTAAGACCGTACAAGGATTTTACCAACTTGCAGACTTTGTCTTCAAGACCCTTGACGATAAATCCCTCTGGCTATTGCATGTAAATCTCTTCGGTCAGCTCACCATTTAGGAAAGCCGTTTTGACATCCATCTGATGTATCACCATCTTATGTATCACTGCGAAAGCAATCAACATTCTGATGGTGGTCATCCAGACTACTAGAGCATACGTGTTAAAGTAGTCGATCCCCTGCTTCCGAGAAATCCCCTTGGCTACCAACCTAGCCTTGAACTTGTCAATAGTTTCGTCTGCTTTCATCTTCTTTTTGAAGATCCAATTGCATCCGATGGGTTTAGCTCCTTCAGGAAGATCAACCAACACCCAAGTGTTATTTGAGGTGATGGAATCAATTTCATTGTCAATCGCCTCCTTCCAGAAAACTGTTTCTCTGGTCTTCATCGCCTCATCATAGGTAAGCGGATCTGCTTCCATATGATAGGTGACAAAGTCATTTCTGAAGTCCTTCAGCCTGTAACACCTAGTTTTCCAAATGAGGATAATTTTGAAATTTTGTAATTTTAATCCTTTAATAATGATATTTAACTCATGATATAATTTTTGGTAATTTTTAAATCATTTTAAAACTATTTTAAATCATGACTTATGATTTTGGTGTTTTGATAGTGTAACACTAGAGACAGCTTGACCTAGAGCCTAGCCATGTGATTAGGGTGTTTCATTTATCATTTCCAGTTCGAGGGTATTTTTGTCATTTTGAATTTAATTGAATTTAATATATATTATTTGGAATTTAATGTATTATTAAGAATGGTGTGATTTTAATATTATTTAATTGATTGCCATGTATTGTGATTAGCCTAACTTGGTTTGGACCTAACCTAGATTAGTCATAGCTAGTCTTAGCTAACCATGGTTAGTGATAGTTAGTATTAATTATATTTATTAGAATTTTCAGTGATTTTTAGTATATTTGATTTGGTGCTATTTTAGACTTTGACTAGTGTTGACTTAGGAGACTGTCCTAGAGGCTAACCTAGGTCATGACTACTTGGTTAGGTTAAGTAACCCTAGCTTGACCTAACTTAGTGACATCAAATCCATTAGAATTATTTTGGGGAAATTAGGAATTTATTGGAATAGGAAATGGCTTGTGATTTCACAAGTCGTGATTAGTGATTTTGCCCCATGGAAGCCCATAGATCACTATTGGAACCCAAACCCTAGCCCATTCCAGCCCATGGCCGGCCACCATAGGTCATTCCTACCTATTTAATCCCCTCCTAGAAATTAGGGCTAGCCTCCTTTAGAAATTATTTGCTAGTTTGGAAAGAGGTAAGTGTCCATCTTCCCTAATCCATAGAAAATCCATTTCAATTCCGTTTCCACCCAAATTAATTGCATTAGGTTCTAAAATTAGTCTACTTGTTGTTGGTATTGAGTAATTTCAGGGAAGAATCAATTTGAAGGAATTTGGTGGCTTGAGGAACCACTTTCATTTGGGGATTTTGAGCCTTTGTACATCAATAGGTAAATTCAATTCTACTCCATGAAATTACTATTTTATTTCATATCTAGGAAGCCCTAGGCCTACCCTAGTTGTAGGTGTAGCTAACCTTAGAATTCGTGTCCGATACGGGTCCGTATCGGACACGTATCAGCCTATGTGTATAGGTGTTTGGTGAAATGCCCCAAAGGGCATTTCGGTTGAATTTCTGAAATATTTTTGAATAGGATTCTAGGGTTTAGTGTTGCTTATGGTTTTCCAGTGTCCTGATGTGGTTTTCGTGTCGTGTCGGGTCGCGGGGGACACACGAACACGCGGGTGCACCTCACGCGTGCGCACTGTTTGCTTGCCCTGCTTCTCGGGGGCCACAACTCACTGGACACGCCACGTGGATACGGGAAATTCGACACGTGGGTTGGAGCTGACACTGATACGAGGCTCCCCAAGTTTTATGAGTCCTCGTGTCGTGTCGGACACGCACGAAGCCGTGCATTAATTTTTCACTGTATCGGCTGCTGTCGATTTCCAGCGCTGATACGCGTGTCGTGACGCACACACGCGTGACGTAGACACGTATCAGGGTGTCCTAGTCCTAGCCCTAGTCCTACTCGACACTGGGACACGACCACGAGATCTGTGTCGTATCGTGTCGTGTGCACGAGCACTGGGAACACATGCATAAGGATTGGTTCAGTGTACTGTTTGTCCTCTCTGTTCAGATCAGTTTTAATGATTTAAATTGTGTTTTAATTGTTCTTTAGATCCTAATTTGATGTATAATCTCTGTTAAATTAGTTACATGATTGGCTAGGTTGTTAATTTAGGTTTTAATGTGGAAATGTGGATTCGAATAGTTAAATGGCATGTTAATTGAAACTGTTCTGATACTGGGTTGTTTCAGTATTTTCCTAACATTTAATTCCCAGTTTTAGTGATGTTCTCACTATTAAATGTTACCCACATATCATTGTTCAAGTTTAGTTTCATATTGCAAATTGAATTGGGCTTTTGGATTTGTGAAGGGAATTTGGACATGTGAGTTGTTTTTGAAAATACTGTTAACTGAGGTTGATTCCCTTTCCCTGTTTGAAATGAGTATGGAAATGGTTTTCCTTTAACTGAGATTACTTCTTTCCCTTTAACTGAATGGTTAATGTATTTCCATGTTCCTTAACATTCCACTGTTTTACTGTTTTTCCAGTTTTTCCTAATAACCTGAGATGATTTCATTTCTCTGTTTTCCCATGCCACTTTGTTTTGTTAGCTCACTGTTCATTGCTACACTGTTAACTCATTCAAAAACCTGACACTGATTTCCAGTTTTTCTTAAACTTCCCTAATTCCCTATAGACAATTACACTGTCTTGCAATAGGTTTTTCCAGTTTTTACATGGTGAATTGCTGCTGTTTCCAGAGTCAATATTCTTCACTGATTTCTTCCCATTATAACTGTCATTATTCCCAGATTCTTGATGATAGTAGCTCACTGATTTTTTTGTCTAGCACACACACACATGTCAATTCCTGCACACACACATACACTCTTGTTTCATTCACTTGTACACTCCACTGTTATGTACTGAATTAGGTTCCTGTCCCTTCCTTATTTTCTGAACTATATGAACTACCTTCCTTTCTTTTTTAAAATGAATGTTGATTTCATTAGTTAACACACATGTACACCACACTGTCCTCATGACAGCCCCCTTCACTCTCAGATATCACACACTTGAGTTCACTCCTCTACTTCATGTTACACATACACACACTCTTGTAGCTCACACACATTCATGTGACCTTCCCACACACACACCTACACTTGAACACATGCCCAGTTCATTCCCTATTTCCATATGTATTTAAGTTGTGAGATTCACTTTTTAAGGTACCTTATATATATGTGTGGTACACATTAAGGTAACCTATATGCTATGTATATTTCTATGTTATATCATATAATATAACAATATGTGTGTTATTTTTAAATATAAATATTATTGGCTTGTGTATGTGATTTATGGTATGGTTAGGGCATGGTATTGCCTAATAGCTAGTCTAGGGCTCTTAGCCTATGGAAGTGTCTGTGTGTCAGTGTAGAGTCTAGATTAGACTTGTTTAGTCTTGTTAGACCTAGAATAGACTAGTTAGACTAGTATAGACTTGTTTGACTTGGTTGACCTAGTTTGACTTCTAGGGTTGACCAGAGTTGACCAAGAGTTGACTTTGGTCTAGATTGACCTAGATTCTTGTAGAATGCATTGTAGTGCATCTTATTACCATTCTGGACTTGTTGTGACTCGTGCTGTTCTAATAGGAGCCAGACACCACTCCTCGGACAGTATATATTCTCCAGATTCTCAGGTTACAGACGAGTACATTCTCTGATCATTTCATATCCTACATTAGGAGTATATTCCTGCTTTAGATTACTTTACATGATGCTGACACGTTGGAAACACGGATTAGTACTATATGGATCTTGCTGTGCGATTTTGTCACGCCCCAGTTCCGGAATACGGGGATGTACACGGCCAGCTACACCGTATAAGGTACGAATACGCTATACGGTGATGACGGCTGTCCAGTCTGGTTGGGTATCCAAGCATGCAATCAATCTATGGCCTAAATCCGATCTCATATCCACAGGCAAATCACAATGAATCAACATCAAGAGAGATAATCATATGGAAAGCAGGGAATACTCATATAAAAATCAGGAATCTACAATACAGAATAATAATGTAGACAAGTATACCTTCCCACAGTTCCTAACATGGTCTGGAACTGAAGCACACCCTCCAAGTCAAGTCTGGAAGATCCACCGGGTCGGTCTCAGACAATCTGGGAACAATCCAGGGTTGGTCAGGCCAACCGCAGCAAGTACCAGAAAGGAAGGCTCAAGGTCGGGCAAAGAAAACCAGCAGGATAAAATATGACAAGAATAACATCTAAAAACAGTAAATAAAGGTAAGGGATCGTGCGGTACCAACGCACGATAACAATCCACAAGTATAGTGAAGCTAACACAATCATAACCTCCCTAACATCCACTAACACCTGCATTGCCAGATGGAAATCAATATCAGCTGGCTAGCAGGCAACAAGCCAAACAACACAGAAGGACAAGCGGCCACACAATGCCTACGGCTTGCTATTATTAGCTAACTAGGGTTATCACAGGCCTAATTACTAACAAGATGCAATGAGACTTCAAAGTCCAGCTCCTGCTTGCTACTACCCGAATGGCCCCAGCAAAAGAAAAAGATAGATATAGCAGGCACACTGCAGTAAGATACATGTGCCCTAAAGAAGTGCCACACTCGACGGAGGGCTGGGAATGCGCTCATCTCGACGGATAGCAACAATCCCTAGTATATATATAGATACATAGGGTCGGGGCCAGACAAGCAACAGGTCACTGGAAAGTCCCCATGAACTACATGATTAATCTAGTTATTATCCTAGTCGGTTTCATTATGGATCCCTGACCGTGGTACTCAGGGATCATGTCCTAGACATGATGCAAGACAAGACTGGACTGGTGGCTTATACAAGCACAATCAAGAGAAATCAACCACGGTGTCAAGACGGGGTCATGCCTAGCAAGTCAGGACTGGCTGTCGCAATAGCGGTCAAGAGTAAACATGTCATGTCAAGAGTACTAGTCAGGAGTGCGCCACCACGGGCCACTATCAAGAATCAAGAGTATACATGCCAGGTTTACTGTCAAGTCCAGAGTGCTAGTCAGGAGTGCACCTCTACGGGCCACTATCAAGAATCAAGACAGGTCCAGGTCATCGTGTAATACCAGGAACAAGGTCAAACCTATCAGTCACAAGAAGTCACATGCCCAAATCGTGACATGGACATCAAGTCGGGTACAAAATCAGAACCTCTACCATAATCACATCTCAAGAATATATGGGAGCCTAGAACTCCAATCATCCCGTATGTCTATCCACCAGATCAATCTATCAAGAGTCACCCTTCTACGATGGATTCAATATCATGACAGGAAGGTCAATAACCAAATATCCAAGCTAATCACTATAAGCAATGCTAGGCCCTCTGGCTCACAAGAATCCTCCAAGGCAATGATCACAAGCCACTAGAAAATGAGCCCCTCTAACTACCAAGACATAGCAATCAAACTAGGTTTCCCCAACTACCGGAATACACAAAGGTACCAGGTTTTGGGCATTTGGGAAGTCGAGTAAAAATCATATAATAATACCCTCAATATTCTTCTCGTTCCACGAAATATTCGAAATCACCAAAATCCAAGAATCCACATAGATCCACCGAGTCAATATCCCAAGATCGTACTCTCCATAATACTCAATCCTCAGTCATATCCACAAGTCACAACTCCCAATACATAGGACAACTGCCAGCTCTATCTGACTAGACTAGGACAACCCCTAGGATGAAGGGTCAGGGGACAAGAGTCTCATAATAAATATTGTCGGAAGTGGCAAGGATTACACGGACCGCTCTGGAGCAAATCCACAACCCTTAAACCAAACAAGGACCAGGGTTGCAGACCGTCTCCCGAGTGGAACCGCTCTCCTTACGCTATCCGACGGACAAGACAGATCAAGAGCTAGGCGACTGATCTAGTCTAGAGTCTACCTAGCAAGCAATGGGATTAGGTATACTATACCAAGGTGAATAGGCACGAGCCCAGTCTAGCAAACCAAAGGAATGGTTCTGCCCAGTCCTTCGAACCAAATTCCCGATCGGAAATTTTGGAAGAATCCGGCAGAGTCTCCTCTGTATTCTGGACAGGAGCTCCCAGCGAATTGGGGCTAAAGCCACTCGGCGCAACCCGTCGCAGAATCGCAGAATCGCAGGCTGAGAACACTAAGCCTCAGCTACCAGCAGCACTAAGATGCGTACTGGGAACAAGTCGATAGCCGAGAACACTAAGTCTCGGCCTCCAGCAGCACTACGATGCGTACTGGAAAATCAATCGAACCCGAGACCACTAAGTCCCGGCCTCCAGCAGCGCTACAATGCATACTGGGCGCCAAGCCAACATGCATAATAATAAAATAACCGCCTCGCAGGGCGCATCATAGCACATGCTCATAATTCTAACACAAGCGCAATCACAGCCACAAGAATAGTTCGCCAAGCCGTTACCCGACCGCGAGTCGGACACGGGGCATACAAGGACAATCCATACATGTGAGTCGTACTCGTGTCCTCGGAGGTGTGAATGACCCATTCGAGTTGTCCGATACGGTCTATCCCGGTATCGGACCAAGCTATCCTAAGTTATCATCATGGCAGATCTACTACTAGGCTACACTAATCATGGTTATAAAATTTACAAGTGCAAATTAATTAAATAAAATAAAATCCAGAAGAGAGGGCAAGAGCCGTCGATGAGCAAGGGATACTTGCCTAGAGGGCTCGGCTAGGTCAGCAAGTCTTCGGCAGTCGCGATCCAAGCTAGCACGCCAATCGAGATCCTCAGAACACACAATAAATAATCATCAGCACCAAATAATAAAATAATAGAATAATCATAAGAGATGGCAGAAGGCTATACCGTACGGGTCCCGCAAGTAGCACAGGAATCTGGCACGGAAACCGAGGCACGCGGACCGATACGGGCACGCAAATCGAGACGCACACGTATATCGAGACGCATACGAGAATCGAGAGAATACGAATATCGAGACGAACGAGAAACATAAACGTGCACGTAAATCGAGACGACCCAAGGTCCAAGGAGCACGTAAATCGATGTGTGTACGCAAATCAAAAAGGTGCAGAGTCCAATACGGCACACAACCGAGGTGGCACGTAAATCGGTGCGTGCACACAAACCGAGGCAACACAAGATATAATATGACACGCAAATTGATACGACACGCAAATCGGTGCGTGCACGCAAATCGAGGTGGTACGGGTCACGAGGTAGGCACAAAGGTCGAGACACGAGGATCGAGACAACGCACCAACCGAGGTGGCACGTTGCCCGAGGCAGTACCGGGCTCGAGGCGTCCCGCTGCCCAAGGCAGCGCATGGATCGAGGTGCACGGAAAACGGGACGACACACAAATCGAGGCACACATCCCGAGAAGCATGGGGAACGAGGGATCACGCGAATCGAGATAGCACGCAACCCAAGCAGCGCGGGGCCCATAGCGTCCCGCTGCTCGAGGCGTGCACGGAGCTCGAAGCACGCAACCCAAGGAGAGGCACGGAGCACGAGGGCTCACTGCCCGAGAAGCACGCAGGCCGAGAGGGCTCGCTGCTCGAGCGGCACGGGGCCCAAGGGCGTCCCGCCCCTCGAGGCAACGTTGTCCCCGTGCGCGGCGGCTGCTCGCCGGAAAGAAAAGAAGAGGAAGGGGCGGAGGAGCTGGGAAGAGAGGGGAGCGGTTACCAGGGAGGTGACGGCGGCGGCGCCCAAGTCACGGCGGCACTGGAGGCGACCCGCGGGGGCGCGACGCCCTGGGTGGCCGGAGGAGATGGAAACGACGGCGATGGCGGAGGGGGCCGGAGGCCGCGGAGGAGATGGTGGTGAGGGCGGTGCTGGCGGTGGCGGCCGCAGCGGAGGCCGGAGGGGGCGACGATGATGATGATGGTCGTGGAAGTGGTGGTGGATACGGTGGCTGACGGTGGCAGCTCCGGGAAGAGGGAGCTCAGGGAGGAGGCGGCGAAGGCGGTGGCGATGCTGGTGGGTAATGGAGGAGGCGCTCGTGGGTGAAGGCGGCGGAGGAGGCCGGCCATGGGGATGACAGCGACGGCGGCGATGATGGTGGAGGAGATGACGATAATGGTGGTGCTGGCGTGGAAGGTGGCCGGAGGGGCTGGGCCAGGGAAGAACGGGAGAGAGGGGAAGCTCGGGAAGGGGACTGGAAAGAGAGAAGAAGAGTGAGGAAGAGAGAGAGCTGAGAGGGAGAGAGAGGATTTGGGGGGGTTCTCCAGGGAAGAGAGAGAGGGGAGATTTCGGGAGAGAGAGAGAGAGAGAGAAAGGTGAGGGAGGAGAGAGGGAGTGGGTGAGTGATGTGAGGGGTGATGTGAGGAGGAGTAGATATTTTGGGAGGGTAGTTTAGGAACAAGAAAATTAATAATAATAATAATAATAAGGATAAAATTACCTCCATAAAAATAATAAAAATTTCAAAAATACCCCAAAAATTAAAATCCTTCAAATAAAATAATACGGTCAAATACTTACTCCAAAATAGGAATATTACATCCTACCCACCTTACAAAAATTTCGTCCTCGAAATTTCAAAATTATCAAAATAGGGTATTCAAAACTAGTACATATATATCTGCCATGAAAAACTCTACCCACCTTACAGAAATCAAGTAATATAATAAGAAATGAACAAAATCTCAATATAAAAACATCAAGGAGAACGGTGCATGGCTACATAAATCAACTCGTAAGGTAAATCTAAACAATGAAGCAATCTCGAAAAAGTAAAATCTCGCATGCACGAAATAATCCCATAAATCAAAACAAGTACAAAATATCGAAAACAATGTCCAAAAACATAAAATCCCAGCTTCATAAAAATCCTCATAAATCATAAAATATAGGACATCTGTCTCGAACCGATGATCGTAGTTCCTAATATCCAAAAAATGTGTGCCATGGTCATTCTTTGTCGCGCCATCCAGAATGGCTGCAAAAGATTCACCAAAACACTGTAATCGAGCGGCTGCAACTTTCGTTACCACGCCGTCAAGGTATACTAGGGTCACCCGGTACTCTCGACAAATATCCAAAACAAATCAAATCCATAACCCAAATATTCAAATCACTAAGATCACAAAATCTCTAACAATGTAGTGAGAGTCCTAGAAAATAATCAAAATCCAAAATCCAGGTGAATCGTAACACACATCGAAAAATATCTTCAACAATAACCACAAGATAGCTTTTCTAGGAAAATACTCCAAACCAAGAATCCACATCAAAATATAATGTATAGAAAGTATATCTATAATCAAAATAATATCTGAAATAGATAATCATGAGTGCGGAACTGTCCGGAATCAAGGAAGCCGAATCGATACAAGAATATCCTTCGGATACTCAACAAATGTTAAAATATCCAATCTCAGAGTCCTGATGAAATCTTCATTCTGCAGCAATCCAGCCAACGCACAAAGAGGGCGATAATGATACTAAGTCAACACGAAGTCAACGCACGAAAGGGATAACAAGAAATCAACCAAGGCGATACACCGGTAGAGAGTCCAGAACCCAAGATAAGTAATATAGTAACCCAAGATAAGACCAGACATCGTCTTACCAGATAAGGTGATCGACATGACCAACTACAGGATCATATCTATCAAACAAGGGTCAGAGGTAGATAACACGAATAAGACAGGACAAAGCAAAATAGGTCCAGGTAGAGATGAGGACCAATTCACATGTTCAAGGGAGCGAAGGACAAGTGTAACAAGTGGGAATACCAAGGAATAGTGGACTGAGATCAATAATCATGTGATACCCAACAAAATCTAAAAACGAGACCTGCATGGGCCACCACTAAAACCATGTCACGCCCTAGTTCCGCAATACGGGGACGTATACGGCTAGCTACACCGTATAAGGTACGAATACGCTATACGGTGATGATGGCTGTCCAGTCTAGTTGGGTATCCTAGCATGCAATCAATCTATGGCCTAAATCCGATCTCATATCCACAGGCAAATCACAATGAATCAACATCAAGAGAGATAATCATATGGAAAGCAGGGAATACTCATATGAAAATCAGGAATCTACAATACAGAATAATAATGTAGACAAGTATACCTTCCCACAGTTCCTAGCATGGTTTGGAACTGAAGCACACCCTCCAAGTCAAGTCTGGAAGATCCACCGGGTCGGTCTCAGACAATCTGGGAACAATCCAGGGTTGGTCAGGCCAACCGCAGCAAGTACCAGAAAGGAAGGCTCAAGGTCGGGCGAAGAAAACTAGCAAGATAAAATATGACAAGAATAACATCTAAAAACAGTAAATAAAGGTAAGGGATCATGCGGTACCAACGCACGATAACAATCCACAAGTATAGTGAAGCTAACACAATCACAACCTCCCTAACATCCACTAACACCTGCATTGCCAGCTGGAAATCAATATCAGCTGGCTAGCAGGCAACAAGCCAAACAACACAGAAGGACAAGCGGCCACACAATGCCTACGGCTTGCTATTATTAGCTAACTAGGGTTATCACAGGCCTAATTACTAACAAGATGCAATGAGACTTCAAAGTCCAGCTCCTGCTTGCTACTACCCGAATGGCCCCAGCAAAAGAAAAAGATAGATATAGCAGGCACACTGCAGTAAGATACATGTGCCCTAAAGAAGTGCCACACTCGACGGAGGGCTGGGAATACGCTCATCTCGACGGATAGCAACAATCCCTAGTATATATATAGATACATAGGGCCGGGGCCAGACAAGCAATAGGTCACTGGGAAGTCCCCATGAACTACATGATTAATCTAGTTATTAACCTAGTCGGTTTCATTGTGGATCCCTGACCGTGGTACTCAGGGATCCATATCCTAGACATGATGCAAGACAAGACTGGACTGGTGGCTTATACAAGCTCAATCAAGAGAAATCAACCACGGTGTCAAGACGGGGTCATGCCTAGCAAGTCAGGACTGGCTGTCGCAACAGCGGTCAAGAGTAAACATGTCATGTCAAGAGTACTAGTCAGGAGTGCGCCACCACGGGCCACTATCAAGAATCAAGAGTATACATGCCAGGTTTACTGTCAAGTCCAGAGTGCTAGTCAGGAGTGCACCTCTACGGGCCACTATCAAGAATCAAGACAGGTCCAGGTCATCGTGTAATACCAGAAACAAGGTCAAACCTATCAGTCACAAGAAGTCACATGCCTAAATCGTGACATGGACATCAAGTCGGGTACAAAATCAGAACCTCTACCATAATCACATCTCAAGAATATATGGGTGCCTAGAACTCCAATCATCCCGTATGTCTATCCACCAGATCAATCTATCAAGAGTCACCCTTCTACGATGGATTCAATATCATGACAGGAAGGTCAATAACCAAATATCCAAGCTAATCACTATAAGCAATGCTAGGCCCTCTGGCTCACAAGAATCCTCCAAGGCAATGATCACAAGCCACTAGAAAATGAGCTCCTCTAACTACCAAGACATAGCAATCAAACTAGGTTTCCTCAACTACCGGAATACACAAAGGTACCAGGTTTTGGGCATTTGGGGAGTCGAGTAAAAATCATATAATAATACCCTCAATATTCTCCTCGTTCCACGAAATATCCGAAATCACCAAAATCCAAAAATCTACATAGATCCACCGAGTCAATATCCCAAGATCGTACTCTCCATAATACTCAATCCTCAGTCATATCCACAAGTCACAACTCCCAATACATAGGACAACTGCCAGCTCTATCTGACTAGACTAGGACAACCCCTAGGATGAAGGGTCAGGGGACAAGAGTCTGGAAATAAATATTGTCGGAAGTGGCAAGGATTACACGGACCGCTCTGGAGCAAATCCACAACCCTTAAACCAAACAAGGACCAGGGTTGCAGACCGTCTCCCGAGTGGAACCGCTCTCCTTACGCTATCCGACGGACAAGACAGATCAGGAGCTAGGCGACTGATCTAGTCTAGAGTCTACCTAGCAAGCAATGGGATCAGGTATACTATACCAAGGTGAACAGGCACGAGCCCAGTCCAGCAAACCAAAGGAATGGTTCTGCCCAGTCCTTCGAACCAAATTCTCGATCGGGAATTTTGGAAGAATCCGGCAGAATCTTCTCTGTATTCTGGACAGGAGCTCCCAGCGAATTGGGGCTAAAGCCACTCGACGCAACCCGCCGCAGAATCACAGAATCGCAGGCTGAGAACACTAAGCATCATCTACCAGCAGCACTAAGATGCGTACTGGGAACAAGTCGATAGCCGAGAATACTAAGTCTCGGCCTCCAGCAGCACTACGATGCGTTCTGGAAAATTAATCGAACCCGAGACCACTAAGTCCCGGCCTCCAGCAGCGCTACAATGCGTACTAGGTGTCAAGCCAACATGCATAATAATAAAATAACCGCCTCGCAGGGCGCATCACAGCACATGCTCGTAATTCTAACCCAAGCGCAATCACAGCCACAAGAATAGTTCGCCAAGCCGTTACCCGACCGCGAGTCGGACACAGGACATACAAGGACAATCCATACATGTGAGTCGTGCTCGTGTCCTCGGAGGTGTGGATGACCCATCCGAGTTGTCCGATACGGTCTATCCCGGTATCGGACCAAGCTATCCTAAGTTATCATCATGGCAGATCTACTACTTGGCTACACTAATCATGGTTATAAAATTTACAAGTATAAATTAATTAAATGAAATAAAATCCAGGAGAGAGGGCAAGAGCCGTCGATGAGCAAGGGATACTTGCCTAGAGGGCTCGGCTAGGTAAGCAAGTCTTCGGCAGTCACGATCCAAGCTAGCACGCCAATCGAGATCCTCAGAACACACAATAAATAATCATCAGCACCGAATAATAAAATAATAGAATAATCACAAGAGATGGCAGAAGGCTATACCGTACGGGTCCCGCAACTAGTACAGGAATCTGGCACAGAAACCGAGGCATGCGGACCGATACGGGCACGCAAATCGAGACATACACGCAAATCGAGACACGCACGTATATCGAGATACGTACGAGAATCGAGAGAACACGAATATCGAGACGAACAAGAAACATAAACGTGTACATAAATCGAGACGTGTACGTAAATCGAGATGACCCAAGGTCCAAGGAGCACGTAAATCGATGCAGCACACAAATCGATGTGTGCACGCAAATCGAAAAGGTGCAGAGTCCAATCTGGTACACAACCGAGGCGGCACGTAAATCAGTACGTACATGCAAATCGAGGCAACACAAGATATAATGTGACACGCAAATCGATACGACATACAAATCGGTACGTGCACGTAAATCGAGGTGGTACGGGTCACGATGTAGGCACAAAGGCCGAGACACGAGGATCGAGACAACGCACCAACCGAGGTGGCACGTTGCCCGAGGCAGTACGGGGCTCGAGGCATCCTGCTGCCCAAGGCAGCGCATGGATCGAGGTGCACGGAAAATGGGACGACACACAAATCGAGGCACACATCTCGAGAAGCACGGGAAACGAGGGATCACGCGAATCGAGATAGCACGCAACCCAAGCAGCACGGGGCCCATAGCGTCCCGCTGCTCGAGGCATGCACGGAGCTCGAAGCACGCAACCCAAGGAGAGGCACGAAGCACGAGGGCTCACTGCCCGAGAAGCACGCAGGCCGAGAGGGCTCGCTGCTCGAGCGGCGCGGGGCCCAAGGGCATCCCGCCGCTCGAGGCAACGCTGTCCCCGTGCGCGACGGCTGCTCGCCGGAGAGAAAAGAAGAGGAAGGGGCAGAGGAGCTGGGAAGAGAGGGGAGCGGTTACCAGGGAGGTGACAGCGGCGGCGCCCAAGTCACGGCAGCGCTGGAGGCGACCCGCGGGGGCTCGACGCCCTGGGTGGCCGGAGGAGATAGAAACGACGGCGATGGCGAAGGGGGCCGGAGGCCACGGAGGAGATGGTGGTGAGGGCGGTGCTGGCAGTGGCGGCCGCAGCGGAGGCCGGAGGGGGCGACGATGATGATGATGGTCGTAGAAGTAGTGGTGGAGATGGTGGCTGACGGTGGCGGCTCCGGGAAGAGGGAGCTCAGGGAGGAGGCGGCGAAGGCGGTGGCGGTGCTGGTGGGTGATGGAGGAGGCGCTCGTGGGTGAAGGCGGCGGAGGAGGCCGGCCGTGGGGATGACAGTGACGACGGCGATGATGGTGGAGGAGATGACGATAATGGTGGTGCTAGCGGGGAAGGTAGCTGGAGGGGCTGGGCCAGGGAAGAGCGGGAGTGAGGGGAAGCTCGGAAAGGGGACTGGAAAGAGGGAAGAAGAGTGAGGAAGAGAGAGAGAGCTGAGAGAGAGAGAGAGGGGATTTGGGGGGGGGGGTTCTCCAGGGAAGAGAGAGAGGGGAGATTTCGGGAGAGAGAGAGAGGGAAAGGTGAGGATGGAGAGAGGGAGTGGGTGAGTGATGTGAGGGGTGATGTGAGGGGGAGTATATATTTTGGGAGGGTAGTTTAGGAACAAGAAAATTAATAATAATAATAATGAGGATAAAATTACCTCCAAGAAAATAATAAAAATTTCAAAAATACCCCAAAAATTAAAATCCTCCAAATAAAATAATACGGTCAAATACGTACTCCAAAATAGGAATATTACAGATTTTGTCCCCTTAGCGGATACATCGGGTATTCATGTTCATGTACTTTATCGTGAACATCGTGTACTCCTTATATTTGCGACATTCGTGTACGAAACGTGTGAATCGTGTATAATCATGTATTTATATGACCTTCGTGTACAATAACATAACTTAGCTAGATCCTTGTGTATTGATTGGGGCGGGGGGAGTAGAAGTGGTTATGTATTCAATCCAGTAGATTACTCGTGTACAAATCTCTGTAGATTACTCGTGTACAACATCGTGCCGTCTACATAACCATCTTGTGCTCTGAATCACTAGCACTGTTAGTTCTATATATATTGTAGCTATTTACTTACAGTCTCTCTCTCTTTTTATCATGTTATTTCTTCAGATCCTATATCTTACTCTCTAGTATGCTTATATTCCTAACCTGTTATGATTTTGTTGAGATGTACTGTACTCGCTCTCGTCCTGACTGGACCTGTTGAAAATTTTACAGTGAATGATGAGGCTCTGGTGTCTACCCCTTTTGGTGCAGCATTAGACATCACTAGTGACATGGACCTACTAGCAGTGGATGACACTCCTTAGACTAGGATGTCTTTACTTTTTTGGATCACTGTATATAGATTCTGAGATATTTGGGATATGTATTTATTTTAGACACTTAGAATTCTGGATCGTTTTTCTGTGCTTTCATTCTGGATATTTATCTATCTATCTTCATCTTGTTCTACCTTAGTTGTGATTGAGATATATTCTGTTATGTCACCCCCATTCGGGAAGTATAACTGTTTATTACCTTTAACTGTTAGATGTTATGACTTAGGACAGCATTCTACCGCCGATACCACGACGTAGGCTGGGCGTTGTTACGTCTAGTGCCCTCACAGTGGGTGCGGGTCGTGACACAGCCTTCTCACATGCTTCGCTGACTGCTCAGCGAGTTCTGGTTCAACTGTTGTTTCAACAACAACATCTTCTTTTTCTACTTCTTTATTGAGAACTTCAGTTTCTTGAGCACCCTCATTGTTCTCCGAAATATCTGCAAGAACAATATTCTTGTGTCTTGCAAATTTATCTTCAAAATATTCTGCGTCGTGAGATTCAATGATATGATTTGACTCAATATCAAAAAATCTTCGAACATCACTTTTCTCGGCATACCCAAGAAGATCGTCTTTGTAGTCCTTGTCCCAAGCTTCTGAATTTTCAGATCTTGAAGCTTGACATATGCCAGACACCCCCACACTCGAATGACATTCAAGTTAGGTCTGACCTTGAAGCAGAGTTCATGAGGAGTAATGTCTGAAGTTGCATGAGGTGCTCTATTTAGAATAAAAGTGGCCGTCAATGTAGCTTCTCTCCAGTAGCACTTTGGAAGACCCGCAGTCAACAACATTGAGTTAATCATTCATGTTAATATTATGTTCTTCCTCTCTGCTAATCCGTTTGATTGAGGAGAGTACGGAGCCGTAGTCTCATTAACAATTCTATGTTCTTTGTAAAATGATGCGAATTCATGAGACCTGTACTCTCTACCTCGATCACTTCTTAGTCACTTGAGGAGTTGTCCAGTCTGTCGCTCAGCTTCGGCTCTGAACTCTTTGAACTTCTTGAATGATTCGTCTTTCGCCCTCAGCAGGTAGACAAACGCATACTTTGAGAAGTCATCGATGAAGGTTATAAAATACTTCATTCCAACCTTTATAGAGAATTGTTTGAAGTCACAGATATCGGAGTATACCAACTCCAGAAGATCTGTATTTCGATAAACCCGAGGAAAGGGTTTCTTTGTGATCTTTGTTTGAGCACAAACTTCACATTTCTCTACCTTACCACCATACTTGGAGATAAGTCCTAGACTAGACATTTTGTTTATTCGTTTACAATGAACATGTCCTAGCCTATTATGCCACAACTCAAGAGTATAAGCAGAAGGAGTGATTGCATTAATTATATTGGACTGCTTTACAAGCTGAATTTTAAACATTCTTTCGATATAAAAAGCTTTTCCAAAATATGTTCCCTTAATAGACAACACCATCTGGCCAGCATTGATGTCCATCCTGAGGCCTACATTACAGAGTAGGCCTTCCGTGATCAGGTTCTTTGCATAGTAGGTACATGCTTCACACCTTGAAGCGTCAGAGACTTTCCTGAAGTCAGCTTTAAAACCACCGTCCTGATCCTGAGCACTTCAGCTTGTGCCTGGTTCGTCACCATAACTACTTCAGAAGTTGGTGTATAGGTGGTGAACTACTCATTGTTGGAGCATACATGGCAGGTGGCTCCAGTGTCTACCCACCAGTCAAAGTCAGCCCCCACCGTATCGACCTGGGCAATCATAGCAACACTGTCAGTGATCATAGATACCTTGCTAGGCTCTCCTTGCTCTGATTGCTTGGTCTTTACTTTGCATTCTTTCTTGAAGTGGCCCTTCTTGCCACACTTGAAATAAGGCATATGAGACCTTGCCTTCTTTTGTATGAAGGAAGTCCCCTTCACGTTCAGATTGTTAGGATCCTTCTTCTTGATGTGGGAAGTCGCATGCTTTCCCTTTAGTTCCCTGGTATGAACCAGATTAGTGTTAGCCAATTGCTTGGACAGTGCGTCTACCTTCAGTTGAGCCCTCATCTGGTCCTTAACATAGATTTTCTGTATGAGATCGTCGAGACTGACCTCCAACTTCTTCCTATGCAAGTTTGCATAGAACTTGCTCCACTCAGCAGGGAGCTTCAAAACGATCCTTCCAATACAAACTTGTCGGAGAGGGGCGTCGCCTCGTCTTTTAACTTCTGTCGCAGCTTTAGGAACTCCTTCACTTGCGACAGCATTGGCTTTTCGTCCTCAAAGAACCACTTGTGATATTTCTCAACAAGAAATATCTTGCTATGGTTCTTATCATCTGCGTACAGTTTCTCCAGTGACTCCCAAATCTCTCTGGCAATAGTCTTCTTTGAATAAGATTTGGCAAGAGAATCTTCCATAGCATTTAGGATCATAATCCTACAAATGCTATTGTCCCTTCTCCACTTGGCCTGGTTCTTAGTAGCCGTAGAGATTGCGGCTGCAGATCCAGTTTCTGGAACAGTAGGTTCCTCCTCAAACAGCACGTGATCAACATCAGAGAACTGAATATTAAGGAAAACCTTTCTTTTCTAGACTTGATAGTGCTCACCATCAAATTATTCTAACTTAGAGAAGTTAGGATTGACTAGCGAAGCACGAAAGTTTTCCATCGTAGCAATTACGGTTTGAGATTGTTATTGCCGGGACAAATTTTCGATGAAAAACTAAAAAAATGAAATAATTGTAAAAATAACGTTTCAACGCAACAATTCAAAGAAGGTGCGCATCAGAGATCCTTGGAGGATTATGAGTAACAAAAATCTAAGAAGAGTTCGTAACAGTAGCAAACGACAGTAGTACTTCTAAAAAGAAGATACTAAGCGAATTGCTATAGGCAGCAATAACTTGGATGACAGGCGATAGATAGAAGATTGCTGGGGTGAATGATCACCATTGCTCAAGCTTAATTCGCCCCACATGAACATCTTCCAGGAACCAGCAAGTTCGACGAAGAAGTTTAGAACACTCTGCTTTTCTGACTCCTCGGATGGCAGTGAACTCCTGTGGCACTAAGTAGCGCAGGTACTGCTCTTCTCTGCTCTTTCGAACTTTATGGAACTGTGTTAAAAAACTTGTAAACTTCTGTATATTCTGTGTGTAATGAGAGAGAGAAGAGAGAACCTTATATAGGCCCGTGCTGTAACTTCCCAGTTAGCAAAACGTTCGGGACGTGGTAAAAACCGCTCCTGAAAGTGCTGCAACTGCTCAAATCATGCACATACACGATCTAAGCCAACTGGCGCACATCGTGTGCCACCTGCGTAATGTGCGCTACCCGTGCAACGTGCACCCCGTGCGCAACGTGTGCCTCGCGCGCACCACACGCACCTTGCACACTGCACGCACAGTGCCACTTGCGCCACTTGTGCACTCTGCACAACCTGTACAACTGTGCGCCAACTGGTAGCGCCCACTGGCGCACCACTGGGCCGCACAACTGGGCATGTCACTTGGCCACACAACTAGGCGTGCCACTTGGCTGCACCAACTGGCAGCGCAAGTGGCTCGTGAAACGAGCGCAACTTAAGCGCACTATGCGCCTAGCAACGATGCTGACGTGCTAAGTGCAAAGTGTGCCAACAAAATGTCATATTACGTCTCATGAGCCCATGAGCCCGAGTCCGTATCCGAGTCCGAGTCGCTAAGCCCCTACGGGGCTTAGCTCCATTGGAAATTAATTCCCAAGAGCAAAAAGCATGAATGTTTCATTATTGATTTGTCTATTTTTCCTATTAGAAAAATACCCCCACATGGCACACCCATGTGCACCTCCACACCACTTGTGCATCTCTAAACAAGCATAACTTATATATAGAGATATACTTCCTTTGGCCTAGCTGATGTGGGACTAAAGTTTCCAATGAAAAAGGCCAAAAACCTAACAAAACATACATGATCATAGTCAGCTCCATTCTGACTAAGTATAATCATATGAAAAAAATATCTAGATATCAGGCTAATAGATGCCTGTGGCTAAACACCCAAAAGATATAAAATGCTAAACGAGTGGTGAAGAAAATGTTGTTCCCGAAACATATCGTTAGATAAAAATCTCGATCTCTACGAGAATACGAGTTGATGAAAGCAACTTAGCAGGCAAAATTAAATCAGCACAATTTTGCTGGATTGGAAGCAACTTAGCAGACGAAATAAATCACCACAATTCTGCTAGATTGATTAAGATCAGTATTGCTGGAGTGATAAAGATCAATGTTACGCAAAGCAAGATTCGCCTTATTGCGATCTGCTCCCAGGAACCAGCAAGTTCGAAAGAACTTCTAGAATGCTCGCTGTCACCTCCTTTCACGAACTCGAAAAACTCCAATGGCAATGGCGGCACTGCTCTCTTCGTCTCTTTATTTTAGCGTTAGTTCTTAATGAAGGCACGAAGAGTGTATTTATAGAGAAGGGCCAAAACCCTAATCCTAATCCTGGCCGTAACTGATTACGAAAAGATTGGAGCGAATTATGGAAAAATTTGAATGAATTAAATTCAAATCCCACAAAAAATGGATCTGATTAATAGACAAAATCTTTCCATAACCGTTTAAATCTTCCAATCAGCCACATCATCAATCGCCTGTGCCCCTTAGCCCATTCAGCCCGTCAGCACGCGTAGCTGTGAAGAAACACAGCCGTACAGCCGCACAGCAGCACCGCAAGCACAGGTGCACAACGCAGCACCACAAATACGCAAGCACGCAGCATATCATTGCAAGCGCACAGCTGTACCGCAGCCCCATGGCTCCTGTGCAGCTCCTGTGCGTGCACCTGCATGGCCCCTGCGCATGCGACTCGCACAGAAGACGAGCGAATGAGCGTATCTGCGCACAAGGCATCATGCGCCGATACTGACGTGCTAAGTGCTAAGTGCAAAGTGTGCCAACAAAGCACTACTTTGCGTCCTTGAGTCCGAGTCCGAGTCTGAGTCGCTAAGCCCCTTCGGGGCTTAGCTCCATAAGGGAATTATCCTCTGAGCATGACAAAAAGCATTAATATTTCTTTGTTGGATTCGCCTTCTTTCCACTACCACTACCAAAATTTCACATATTAGTGACGCCAAGAAACGTCGCTAAAATGAAGAAAAATGTGGCTAAAACTTCTCAGCGATGTTTTCTGCGACGTTTTCAAGCTTGTTGCGTTTACAGAAGTCGCTGTCAGGGAAATGGTTGCAAAATGTCGCTGTTGCGACATTTTACAATGACGTTAATACGTCGCTTAATCTGTTGACGTTGACCGACTCTACATCGGCAATTTTGTGACGTATATGTAGTCGATAAACGTCGGCCGATTAAGCGACGTATGTACAGTCGGTAGACGTCGGTAGGTTTAGCAGCATAACTTTAGTCTGTAAACGTCGGTAGATTTAGCGACGTAAATATTACCATTACCGATGTTTATCGACTGTATTCTGTAAGTAAAATTCTGCAGATTTTAGTGTCATTTTGCGACGTTTAGCGACTTCTATGTAGTCGCTAATTTGCGTCGCTAAATGTCGCTAAAATCTGCAAAAAAAAGGAAATAGAAAGACATTTTGCTTGTGTAGTATCCCTGCAGTTTAATAATGAACATTTAAGATGAATAGACCTGGAGCAACCCGTTGAATTCCCTGGGTTCGTCGACCCCTTCGGTGGAACACACAACACCGATAATAGCATATACAGTTGAAACGAACAATAAAATAGAATATGATAAAAATTAATAGTACATTACACAACCAATATCCAATGACTACACAACCAAGTCTAATGTATACACATAAATATTCACGGAGATAGTCTACACAACCAATCAAACACGGAAATAAGTCTACACAAACCTAATATCATGGGTCAACACACTAACAAACACTCTATACAACAAGCAATAAACAGTCCTAACTAGGACTACTGCAAATTTGGAGCAGGAGGGGCACCGCCGTGCCTAAGGGATAAGAACATCTCATACTCCTTCCATGAAAACGATACCGATGCAGGTGGAGTCGATGACGATGAAGGAGGTAGTGACGTTAGTGATGATGAAGGAGCACCCGGAGGAGGTATCTGCTCCAATGCTGCGAGTCACTGTTGTATGAAACCATGGTAGATAACAACCTCGTACTGCTATCAACCATCGAATCCTGCATCAATGTCAGCCTCTTGCCCATGGACAGCTGTGATGCCTGCAACTCCGTCATGCTACGCTATGTCGACGCTCTAAGATCAGTGACACCATGCTCTATCCTCTCAGTCATGTCCTTGAGCTCCATGATGCTGCGGTTGAGCGCATCCAATCGTGCTAGGAGCGTAGCGTCGTCCGTATGCTGTTGCTCTTGGATCCATCACAGGATCTCATCACGGATAGACGCAACCATCTTCTGTACTTGGGCAGACAACTGTGAGGGCTGTGGAACATGCACACTAGCAGCGCAGGCCCTAGAGGACTGTATTGCAACTAGGGTACCATAGGATCCCGTACTGTAGTACGTGCCCCTATGGAGACCACCAGCGGCGGTCACCCATAGCTCGTCCGCCGACGGAGCTTGAGTGGGCTGCGAAGAAGTACCGGCCTCTCCCGCAGTAGGTGCACTAGCAGCCGCCCGCTCTTGAAGCTTAAGATAGTTGGCCTAGAAAGTATGGATACTCTATAATTTCTATTGTCTAATGTACTTATTATTACTAACTACATGAATATTTATTTACATGTATATTTACTAACTTATATTAAAATTAACATGAACTATTAAAATTAATAAATAGTATTATAATACTTACATAGGTCTGCTCTGCCCTCTCGTCAATAAGCTTTCCGCCCTTCCGATGGGTGGCGAGGAAGACGGTCACCATGTTGGCGTCACCACCCTTCTTTACCTGTTAAAAATATATTATTTAGTACTATTTATGAAAATAATCGAACTTATATTAAAATAATATTTCAGAAATAAAAAAACATACCAAACGACAGAAATATTTTGTCATCAGGATCGACCCACCGTACCACTTGGATGCCTTCTGCCTAGCCCCCTTGGCCTTCTAAGACCTTTGCTTGTATCGAGGCACGTTGAACCTGGCCTTCATCCACTATCAAAATACAATAAATTGGCGACGGAGGATTAGCGACGGATTATGTCCATCGCTAATAGCGAAGGACAACCAACTAATTATCGACGGTTTGCCGTCGAATAGCAGCCAATCCAATTATCGACGGATTAGCGACGGATATGGCCGTCGCTAAACCGTTAGATTTTGGTAGTGATCGCAGTCCACTGATCAGGGGTGATCCAACCTTGGATCAGCTTTTCGCGGCGTTCACGATCCTTCTGGTCATTAATAGCATCACGAATCAGCTTGGCGGTGATGGCAGGAAACATCTCCTCGATCAACTCGGTCCGGTGCGGTGGATAGAAATATGTTTGCTAGAAGAAACAATTTAGTCAGTTATATAATATACATAAAATAACATGATTTAATATTAGAACCATATATACCTTTACCTTGAACTGCACAAACCAGAAGTTCTTTCTATCCTCCGGTGCATCAGAGTAGTTTATCCAAGGGCCACCATAATTGTACCTCAGAAAATGGCCCAGACGTCTCTGTACTGACGGGGGACGATATCTATACAAAGGTAATTACATTCATAAAAAATAAATTTATTGAGAATAAAGAAATAAACAATATATATGATAACCAAAATACTTACTTTGTACCGTCGGCGCAGATCTCCATCCTCGTCTCCTCCGAAGGTGCGCACGGATCATCTGCCTGATAATGGTCTGGTGTCGGCTCAGCCTCCTCCATATGCTCATATGTCTCCATCGTCGTATCAGCAGGAGGAACGCTAGACGAAGGAGCAGTGTCAGTCCTGGAACTACTCGTCCTAGGAGATATGCCATGTAACGTCGTGGCAGGCGGAGGTACTGATCGATACACTTGCATACTCGACGACGAGGATCCAGAGCCAGTACCAGTAGGAAGTACCGGAGGAGAACCCCGTCCCCCACGTCGGGACCTGCCGAACAATCCAGGTAGTCATGTCATACCTAATAACAACATATGATGATACAACAAATAACAGAAACTAGATAATAACTAAGTATATTCTACAGTTAGAAATATGAAAGTACATTCTACAAGAAACATCTAAATCCAAATAGTACATTCTATAAGAAACATCTTAAGTTTAGATAGTACATTCTACAAAAACATCAAAATCCAGATAATTCAGATAACCAAGTCTATATAATAAGAAAATAAAAGTACATCTCTCTCAATCATCTTCAGAATATTCATCTTGGTCGTCTTCCTCGACTTCATCTTCCTCTTCCTCTTCTTCTTCATCTTCACTTTCATCTTTGCCTTCGTCGACTTCGCCTTCCTTTTCGGATAATTCTACCTCTTCTATATTATTAGTCGTGTAATGAGTCACTACAAAAATAGGCTTTTAGCAACGGCGAGATCCGTCGCTGAAAGTCATTTTTCCGTCGCTAAAGCCAAATAGCGACATATCAGCGACGAAAATGGTTTGTCGGAAAATCACGTGTCGCTAATTTAAATCAGTCGCTAGTTTGTCGGAAATAGCGACTGATTAGTGACGTATTTAGCGACACGCTATTTATTGGAAAATGCGACGTAATAGCGACGGAAACTCTGTCGCTATAGTTACCGATGAACTACCGACGTCGCAGCGGCGTAATTTAGCATGAGAGTAGCGACGGACTAGCGACGAAAAATTACGTCACTAAGATGTTTTCGATACGTTTTTTGTGTCGGACAGGAACATAGCGACGGAATAGTAAGTAAAATTTACGTCGCTATTCAGTCACTATACTGGAATATAATATTTTCCCGAACCTTAGCGACGGAAACTACAGTCACTATTCCGTCGGTAGCCTGCAAAGTAAATTTTCCAGGCATGTAGCGACGAAAAAATCGTCTGTAATGTTCCAGGTTTTCTGTCGTTGTTCCGTCACCATTTCGTCGCTAAATACAATATTGCATGTCAGTATTTGTGTTTCCTGCACTCCACATCCCTGTCGACAGTTACACACACAATATACAGTCATATAAACGGTTTTCAAATACAATATAAGTATTCGTGTTTCCAGCAGTCCTTATCCCTGTCGACAGTTTTATAGTAGGCATACGTATCAGTATTTGTGTTTCCTACAAATTCTCAGTTTCATGCACACGTATCGCAAATGTTTTAATACAACATATACACACATATCCAAAATTAGCTTCATACACACATACGAATAATGTTTTAATATAAGAAATATTAATACACATATCCAAAATGTTTTAATACAAGAAAGTACTGGTACAGTAAATCTAGGTCGTCGGGCGTGATGAAAACCTCTCGACGGGCATGATGACGACCTTTCGGCGGACTAAATGAAGATCCAAGCTGCAAACATGAACGTCGACCTCTTGGCGCCATAAAAAATCTGAAAGAAATAATAAGTGATGATGTGTTAAAAATAAAAACTACTGTCATGTCATTGTACTAATGGAACTCGTATATTAAATTAAAACGTACGTACTAGTCTGATTCATTTTTCCAAGAGTCTTCTAAATCATCGCTTGATTCCGAAGTATCTTCTTCTGCTTCTCCATTTTCACTATCACTATGATCTTCATCTTCATCTTCCAATACTTCTTCCTCAACATCTTCCAATTCTTCATCAACGTTAACCTCCATAACGTCATCTACTGCAACCTCCATATCTCCTAAATCCTCTTCCTCAACACCGGCCAAACTTATATATATATTGGTTGAGGCTTGACCACCTCTTCCTCTTGGTAGGCTACATCCCCAATATTATATGTAATTTTTGCTTTGGTTTTGCAAACAGCCCACCAATCCAGGGTACTGCACCATCGGCTAGGATAACTCGAATAGTATACTTGAACGGTTTGACTAGCCAACACAAATGGTTCAAAACCTCCATAGCTTTTTCCATGTTTTATATCAAAAAAGCTAAATTGTTTGTCAATCTTCCATCCTTGCTTGGGTGTTGTGTCGAACCAACGACATTTAAAAAGCACAATCTTCGTATCAACAGAATATTCAATCTCTACGAGATCTCTTAGAACACCGTAGTAGTCGAATTCGGGATCTGCATCGTAGACTGAGGCTCTCACACAAACTCCCGAATTTTTGGTATAATTAGCCTCCTCATCGAGAAATGAACGATTGATAGGCTTATCAGTAGTTCTAAAGTTAAAGCCATTGATTTTATATCCCCTCCAACACTTCGCCTTCTTGTTCGGTCCAATAGTAATTGCTCTTAGCCCTTTGTTCTGCAACTGTGTACCAGGATAGAAGACCTAGTGTGGGTAGTATCAGAAAAGTATCTTCCATCTCTTGGATACCGCTATTGAGGCATATATACCGATATGCGGCTTCAAACTCATCGTCATCCAACTACCGTAATATAGTCGTACTTGTCGGCTTGCCCCCCACATTTAAGATTGTACGTATCCCTTCGTTCGGTGCATTGATATCACCTTCATCATTCCTCGACGCTCTATTTCAATTTGTTCGGACATGAGTATCGAAGTAGATCGAGCAGAAGTTAGAAACCTCCTCAATGATGTACGTTTCGCATATTGAAGCTTCTACATGAGCCTTATTGCCCACTTTCTTCTTCAGGTGACCTAGATATCTATAAAAAATATATTGAATATTAGAATTATTTAAATAAAAAAATTACAAATTAGAAGATTATTTTAGACCTCTCAAATGGGTACATCCATCAATAATGGACGGGAGCACCGACACGTGCTTTGTATGCAAGATGAATCGACAAATGTTCCATACTATCAAAGAAGGCGGGAGGGAACACCCTTTCTAACTTGCACAATGTCACTACAACTTTCTCCTCAAGTTCTAGCATATGTTGCACCGTCAACTTACTTGAACGCAAATCTCTAAAGAAGATAGATAACTCGGCCAGCGGAGTCCACACATGATAAGGTAGCATCTCTCTAAAAGTTATAGGAAGTAATCGCTCCATGAAAATGTGACAATCATGACTCTTCATCCCTATCAACCTGCGTTCGTTGAGATCGACACATCTCGCCAAATTCGATACGTAACCGTTAGGAAATCTCAACTTTGAAATCTATTTACATATTATCAGTTTATCATCTCTTCTCAATGTAAATGGTGCTGGAGGCTTCACCCAGTTACTATTGGACCTTTGCGACAGATGCAACTCTGGACGCTTGCAAATAATTTCTAAGTCCTTCCTTGCTTTAATATTGTCTTTTATTTTTTCCTTAATATCCATCACAGTATTAAATATGTTGTCAAATATTTTTTTTAATATGCATGACATCAAGATTGTTTCTTATGAGATTGTCCGGCCAATAAGGCAAATCCCAAAAGGTACTCTGTTTCGTCCAATTGTGATGTTGTCCGAAGCCTTCAATGTGATGCCCGATCCCAGATTTTCTATGACAGTCGGTAAATCTTGAACCTCTTCCTAAACTACATCTTCCATTAATCTCAACGGGAGAAGAGATACTTCCCGTTTACCAGTCCTGAAGTCATCTCTGTTCCTTCTCCACGAATGTGACGAAGGAAGAAACTGGCTGTGGCAATAAAAAAATACGCCTTTCCTCCATTCTGAAGGCTGAATGCCTTACTCTTCCCCATGCATATCGGACATGACATAATACCATAAGTACTCCACCCCGATAACATACTGTAAGCTGGAAAATCGTTGATGGTCCACATGAGCATCGCCCTCATCTGAAAGTTCTGCTCCATCGATATATCAAACGTCTGGACGCCAAATTGCCATAATTATTTCAACTCATCCACCAACGGTTGCAAGTAGATATCGATGTTCTTCTTTGGATTTCTTAGACCGGGTATGATAAGTGTGAGGAACATTTAAGGAGTTTTCAGGCACATCCAGGGTGGTAGATTATACGGGGTCAAAATCACCGGCCAACAAGAGTATTGCATCCCTGACTGTCCGAATGGAGTGAATCCTTCAGAACATAAAGCCAATCGAACATTCCTAGGCTTCGCAGGAAAATCAGGATGACACCGATCAAAATGCTTCCATGCTTCTCCATCGACAGGATGAGATAATCCTCCTTCATCTATCTTCCGTTCTTTGTTATGCTATGTCATATGTTGTACAGTATTTGCAGACATATACATCCTCTGCAGCCTCTTTGCGATTGGCAAGAACTGTATGGACTTGTACGGGCGCATCCGCATCCGGGCAATTGATTTTTCTTTGCCCCGAATTGGCTTGTACCGGTCCTCGTCACAGAAAATGCTTGTCTTTATCACTGTTCTCCTTGTAGTATAGCATGTAACCATTTCGACAGTAGTTTATCTTCTGGTAGCCCAATCCGAGTTTCAGCATCATCATCTTCGACTTGTAGAAGTTTTCAGGCAATTTATTTGATCCTTTTGGCAACAACTCTCTTACAAGCTGAATTATCCGGTCATAGTATTCTTGCGGTAAGTTAAAATCATATTTAAGGTTCAACAACCGCATCACCACCGACAATACTGAATTAGAATCACAACCCGAATATAACGGAGTATCAGCATGCTTGAACATATCGTAGAACTTCTTTGCATCAGGATTCGGATCCTCACGTGCCAGAGCAAAATCTAATACCATCTCACGTGCCAAATTTGTTGGTTGCCGATATTCAAAATGATCTCCGAGAGTAGAATCTCTCACCTCGGTATTGAAGAAGGACTGAGATTGCGAAGCCGGAGATTCTCCTTGATTAATCCACACGTTGTAGTTTAGCATGAAACCCTTCTTGTAAAGGTGCTCTCTCAGGAGTGACACCTCTCTAAATGGTATATTCTTACATTTGACACAAGGGCACTTTATGTGCCTTCCGTCCATGAAATCAGCATGGCTACTTGCATATATGAGAAATTGCTCGACGCCCGCATTAAAATCGTCCGTCAAGCCAATCATACTGTCATGTTGCCGATTATACATCCACGAACGGTCAAGTAAGTATCGACTCATGTTTCTAATGTACGTGAATAATTCTGCACCAAGAATTAAGATGCTATATATCACTTGGTATCATAAAACAAACCTAGTATAACTTGGTATGACGTACCCCTCACGTACATTCACTCATAAAACAAACCTAGTATAATTAGGTATCACGTTGATACTCAAGTATCAAATTGATACTCAAGTATATATCGCATTGATCAATCAATTACCTTAGTAATCTAAAACTACTACACCTATTTATTTCGTGTCCGTGTCCCGTCAAATTTCTAAAACTATTATACCGATAAATTTCTATTTATCTACTATACCTACTACTATACCGATAAATTTCAAATACGAAATTAAAATTAAAACCCTAGAATATGTTGAGAAAACATAAGCAAAGCATAAATAAAAATAAATATAAATTAGGATTTAGGGTTTCGAACCTTGAAGAGGTTGGTCACGGAGAGGACCTCGGAGAAGGGGGGACGTCGGAAGGGGGGCGCCGTAGGGGGGACGCCGGAAGGGGTGGTCACCGGAGGGGATACGACGGAGGAGGAGAAGAGGGAGGGTGTACGGGGTTTCGAAGAAGGAAAAGAGGGAGGACAGAGTGGGGTAACACGTCGGAGGGAGGTGGTCGCCGGAGGTGGGGGCTCGACGGAGGAGGAGAAGAGGTGGTTAGGAGGTTCGATCGGAGGAGGAGAAGAGGGAGGGGATGGAGTGGGGGAGGGCGCCGGAGGGGGCCACCGGAGGGGGGTCGCCGGAGGGGGCCGCAGTCGAGGGGGGGTGATCGCCGGTCGGAGGGGGGAGGGGAGAAGAGAGAAGGATTTTGAGAGTGAGAGAGAGATTGGGAAATTTTTGAAATTTAAGTAACTTTCGAATTTTTACCGCAAATTAGCGACGGAAATTTTTCGTCGCTATATAGATATGTCACTAGGTAGTCCCTCGTTAGTCGCTACCTTTATGAAAAAATTTATAATAAAAATTAATCCTTCCGTTTCGATAATTATAGCAGCTTAGCGACGTATATATCTGTCGCCAATCAGTCAGTTGACATATTCTGTCGCTAAATGTTCGCGGATCCGTCGCTAAACTTATAAAAAATTTAAGTGAAAAAATCCGTCGCCCGTAAGTCGCTTGTTGATCGCTAATTGGCGATTGATTACGTCGTCGCTAATTTTCAGTCGTTATTTGCCTATATTTTGGTAGTGAGTAACTTCCGTGGAGTTCACATCAACAATATTTGTTATAAGAGGTAGCTCGTCCTCCTGATAAGCTTTTTCATCAACGTCAAAGGTATCTCTAGCTTTAGTCTTGCATACTGTCCACCATTCAGACCTCGTTGTTCCCTATCTCGGATAAGCTGTGAAGTATACAAGTTGAGCCTGAGTTGATAGGATAAATGGTTCGTAGCCTTGATATCTACGCTTATAGTTTATATACCCAGACTATGCTTGTCAATTTTCCAACCTTGATTTTCTATCGGATCGAACCATTCACACTTGAACAACACGATCTTAGCAGGTTCTCTGCCATAATTATATGTCAACTCCACAATCTCTCGCAAGATGCCAAAAAAATTATTGCCTGGATCGACATCTTTGTAGTTCGAAGATTTGATACACAAACAACTGATTTCGTGAAATCAAGATCCAGGAAGCTGTCTCTGATCGAAGCATTTGTAGACTTGAACCTAAAACCATTCACACAGTAACTTGGCTATATTTTAACAGCAGTAATTGGTCCCTTGGCAAGGTTTATAATTGATTCAATCTCGGGTGAAATTAAACGATCGACCTGAATACCAAAGAAGCGATAGTAAGTTATTTATTGCGTAGTTACATTAGAAGAGATTAGTAATTACCGAGCTGCTTACATATGCACTCAACCAGGAAGGAAAATAACATCTCATTTCTTGTTCTAATGCTTCTCTGTTATGTAGGGTCTAACCGACCTCAACTCATCAATATATGTTCTGAAAAACAACAAAGCAACCGTCGATTAGTACTATAATATTAGCTTATACTATTATATTGAGATGATGTAAATGCATCATTAATTACTTACCTCTCTAGCTTCTCCACTTTATCCTCGTCGTAATTGAGTAATATATACAACTGAGAAACCCTTAGCTCTTCGTCATTCAAATATCTCTTCTTCATTTCCCCCGAAGGCTTTTCGGACGCATTGAATACTTTCAATATTCCATCATTAGATTCTTAATATCCGTCGTCGTTTCTCGGAGCTCTCGTTCTATTCATAGCAACATGAGGTTTGAAATACGTTGAGCAGAAGTTTGTAATCTCCTCGAGAACATAGGCTTCACAAAAAGAACCCTCGACCCGAGCCTTGTTTTTCACCTTTCTCTTTAGGTGGTTTAAATGCTGCTCAAACGGGTACGTCCATCGATAACCGATGGGACCACCAATACATGCATGGTAGAAAAGATGAATTGGCAAATGCTCCATGGAGTCAAAGAATCCAGGAGGAAACACCTTCTCGAGCTTTCACAGTGTTACCGCAATATCGTTTTCTTATTTTCTAGACGATCGACGAGCAACTTAGTAGAACAAAGCTCTCTGGAGAATATACTAAGCACACTTAATGGATCCCAAACAACCTGGGATAAGAATTCCCAAAATACAATCGGAATTAACCTTTCCATGAATACGTGACAATCGTGCCTCTTCATACCCGTCAGTTTGTTCTCCTTGAGGTCGATGCATCTTCTCAAGTTCGAAACATACCCATCTGGAAATTTTAGGCCTTGAATAAACCTACAAAGTCTTACTTTATCCTCCTTCTCTAATGAAAAAATTGCCTTAGGCTGCTTCAACTTTCCATTCCCCTCCTCTATCAAATGCAATATAGGACGTCTACATATTTCTTCCAAGTCCAATCTAGCCTTTGGATTGTCTTTCGTCTTCCCTTTTACGTCCATTAGAGTACTAATTATGTTGTCAAACACATTCTTCTTGATATACATGACATCAAGATTATGTCTAATCAGATTGGTGCTCCAATATGGCAGATCCCAGAATATACTCTTCTTCGTCCAGTTATGAGTGCGACCAAATCCGTCACACTTGTAGCCCTTAGCAGGCTCTTCAATAGCTCTTGGTAAATCTTTTACCTTTTCCCATATCGTGTATCCGGGCCACCTTGGCGATGGATTAGCCTTCTCCACAACGCCGGCATAAAAAACATTCATGTTCCTCCGGTATGGATGATCCTTCGACAGGAATTGTCAATGACAATCAAAGAAGCACGGTTTGCCTCCGTGTTTCAAATGGAAAGCCTTAGTGCGGCCCATGCAATACGGACATGAAAGACGACCATGCGTGCTCCATCCAGATAACAGTCCATAGGCCAAAAAGTCGTTGATGGTCCACATAAGTGCTGCCTGCATCTGGAAATTCTGGTTTCTAGAAACATCGTATGTGTTGGAACCTACTTCCGTGTCACGACCCGCAACCACCGTGAGGGTACGAGTACGTAACAGCGCCCAGCCTACGCCACAGTGTCGGCGGTAGAACGCTGTTCTAGGTCATGAACTATAACTACATAATATGAATACTCTCCATAAGGAGGCCAACACAGAGGTACAACTCAATCACAATCTAAGGTAGAATGTAGCATGATGGAAATAGATAAGAAATTCTCAACTGAGGTACAGCAGAAGGAACTAACAAAGTCTCAACATCTCTAAAATATACAACTCTAAAAATAAGACAATAGCTAAACATGAAAGAAAGGACAGTCTAAGCTATCTACACTATACAAGGTATCATCCTGAGCAGCTGCCTGAACCTCCCCAGGGGTCCAAGTCGCGAGTGTCAACTAGGCAAACTTTAAGTAAGGGTGCAGGGTTCCTCATCATCCTCTGTAAAAATTTTAACAGGTCCAGTCAGGACGGGAGCGAGCACAAAACATCTCACGCAGTTCATATCATGTTAGGAAATATAAAGCATGCAATAGAGTAAGGTACATGAAATGCTGAAAGAAGAATGTATATGAAAACAGCAGAGATTTGATAATGAAAAATATCTATATATGATAAGTAAGAACTGTAAGCAACATGTGATTTAGAGCACAATATGGTTATGTAAACGGGTTAGGTTATACAATAAAATAGGACTCCTTTGTACGTGGGTGTAGAATGGACATATACAATTTCTTATACAATAGGATTGATCACATAACCAATTTTAATCTCCCTCCCCAATCAATACACAAGGATCCAATTCAGTTACGTTACCTTATACAATGGCTTGTACAATGGCTTGTGCAATGGCTCAATGTGATAATGAGAGTACAATATGCACAAAGAGTGTACAATGATAAGGGTATTCAATAAATACAATATGTAAGTGAAACGCACATCATAATATGTATTTAGTGAATACAAGGAGATAACATCTCAGAAGAAGATCCGTATAGTACCAATCCGTGATAACAACATGTCAGCATCAAGTACAGTAATCTAGAGCAAGAATGTAAATCCAGACAAGTATAAAACTGTCAGAGAATGTACTCGCCTCGTATCTGAATGTCTGAAGTAAATGTACTGTCCGAGATGAGGTACCTGACTCCTAGTTAGAGCAACACAAGTCAAGATGTATACAGGGGATAATAATAGTAATCTATAATGCATCTGCATGCTGTCTAGGTCAAACTAGACTAAAGTCAACACTTGGTCAACTCTAGTCAACCACACTAGTCAACTAGGTCAAGTCCTAGCCCAAACAAGTCTAATAAGTCTCACTAGGCCTAACCAAGCCTAGGCTAGCAGTCACACACCAATCACAAGGCTATACAAGCCAACACAAGTCACACATCAAGATACATCACTATCATGCATATTCGATATTATATATATATATATATATATATATATATATATATATATATATATATATATATATATATATAAGAGAAAGGAACTAACATGTAAAGATATGTGTGTGTGTGAACATGGAGGTGTACATGAAAAGAGAAATCAACACTAGTTATGAGTTTACAC
This sequence comes from Iris pallida, assembly GCA_029216955.1. NCBI lineage: Eukaryota > Viridiplantae > Streptophyta > Magnoliopsida > Asparagales > Iridaceae > Iris > Iris pallida. Next base: position 12,651,371 of record JANAVB010007596.1, read on the forward strand.
TACACATGGCACAAAGCTAACCCATCTACATTACACATGTATTATACTTAACATGCATGGCTACAAGTATACATCTATATACATTAGAGTAGAGACTATTTAAGTTATAACTAACATGCATCTATACTTTACATAAATCTATATATATTATAGCAATCATTTAGAGAAGGGTTACATGACATGGTGGTTGATATAGAGTAGGGTGTCCTTGTGCAGAGGGTGAAGTTTATTCTCAGTTTAGTTCCATATTTACATATAAACTAAAGTGAGCTATCCCATAAACTGGTGTAACTAACCACATAAAATGAACCATGTTATCTGAAATCTGCCATTAAGCCAACATTCCATATGCATACAGCTCATGCATTGTCTAATACTGAAATTAACTAACATTTCAAATTAAGGGGTTGAAGGTTAATATTACATTCATAGACATTCCACTATATTGAAAACTAAAATTGGCTTGGCAATAGGAAGAGAAAGGTATATATGCTTACATGGACAGTTCAGTGTTCGAACAACCTAAAATGAACTAACATTCAATCTAAATATCAGCTATGTATTGGTTCTATGTCTACATATGAAATCTGATATTGCATTTACAATATTTATACATTATGCATTCATATCTATCATTACATATATACCTTGCATTTATATCTAGCATTCATTATGTACTTTCATGCATGCATTGTATATCATTCTTTCATTCATGCATTTATGCATTGCTTACATATATTACATTAATTGCATTCCTACATGCTTGCATTCAACCATATATATACATTAATGTAAATAGGATATATATCATATATATATCATTTCATTCATCTAACATATCATGCATTACATACTCTATATTCATTTAATATCCATACTACATAGGCTCATAGGTTACACAAAATACAAATATCGTATAGTCACTCTTTTACTTAAAACCAATACTGTACCAATTGGGCATTCACTAAATTCTAGGATTAAAGTATGTTGTAGTACTTCATGTTAGCTTTCCGAAACTTCAAACGGATCGCATTTTCGTGTCCAGAAGCTCCCGGAATCGCGAAAATACCGAAACGCGTTCGTCTTTCGTACAGCTGACACTCAAATAATTCTACAGAAAGTTACAGAAAGAATTTGGCTTATTAAAATATATATTTGGAAATCTAACTTCAATACGGTTCTTTTAAAAAAACGGGAGATAAATTGGAGTTTTAAGCTAAAAGTTATGACATTTCTAAGTTGCTATTGCTACTAAAAACGTGGATAAAAATTATGACGAATTTGGGTAGTTTGAGACAAAAGAACACAAGTATATAACATAATATAGCAAGAACTCACTCTCTACACTAATATATATATATATGAGACACTATAGAACACATCTCCAATACAAAAATATGAGATTAAACATGTAATAATTCATTCATACATAACAACAACACATAGTGTGTCCAAATTTGGGGTTTTCCCACATGGACACAACCTCAACACAAAGGACACTCCTATGACCTCCAAATGGACACAAAATGGACACAAATGGAGATACAACCATAGGGGTCATTCCTATGGATTCAAAATAGACCTATATGCATGAGGAAATGAAAAGGAGAAGGGATTTATACCTCCCGGTAGATCGAATCGAAGAAAAGTCTTCCCGGAGCGACACCGACACGTAGAGATTCCAAAAGGACACGAACGAGCTCCGAATACTCCCTAACTTGGGTAGCTTCCTCCTTGGCTAGAATGGAGAAGGAAAGAAGAAGATTTGGTGGCGAAATGGAAGGATTTGCTGGAAAAATTGCTAGGAATTGCTCTCTAGGAATTTGGGGAAGAACAAGAGAGAGAGTGTGGATGAGAATAATGAAATGAACTTGAGCCTATCCTCTCCCAAAGTGGCTGGCCATATAGGGCTATTTGTCCTATTATGGTAAGGTCCAAAATGCCTCCACTAACCTATTCTATTAGTATTAGAAAAGGGCTAATTGGTTGGGGCTAAATTAGTCATTCTAAAGTCTCTAATCACACTAACCTTATCCATAATAATTAGTCTAACCTCTAACTAAAATATTTCTATCATGTGGGCCATGGCTAACTAATGTATGGGTCCACTAAAGTCAACACTACCCCGGGGTCCCCGTTTCAAGTCGGATTGAGCTGAAATTCGAACCCGACTCAAATAACCCCAAAATAATATCATAAATAATAAAATAAATTTCAAAAATATTTAAAAATACAAAATGACAAAAATATCCCTGTTCCTGAAAACTGGGGGTGACAAATTCCTCGAAATTAAAACCAAACAATACTAAAATGTCAAAATCACAAGTCATAATTTTAAATAGTTTAAAAATGATTAAAAAATAACCAAAAATCATAATATGAAATAATTATCAATAAATAATAATTATAATTACAAAATTTCAAAATTACCCTTATCTGGAAAACTGGGTGTTACAATCCTACCCACCTTATAAAAATTTTGTCCTCGAAATTAAGATGATCGCACCCCCTTCTAGGTCAAACATAGTCAAGGGTCAATCACTAGTCAACTTCTCAACATCCAAGTACTTGGTCATCAACTGGTCAACTTCTTAGGGTTTTACCTATGCTAGCTATTTAGGTGTTGGCAACTAGAATTTAGCAAAAGAGAAACTCTATAATAGACTAGCTCTTAACTTCCCAATCCTATCAAGTCACCTATAACTAAATACCTACAAGCTAAGCACATGAATACCAAATACCACATATATATATATATATATATATATATATATATATATATATATATATATATATATATATATATATGCTCAAGAACAACAACCCATCACATATATCCTAAGTATATCATCTATATATATACATGACTGATCAACCAAGGGTTAAGGCAGACTAAACTTATAAGGGTCTGAAACAATGCTTAGAACTAGGCTAAGGATGAATGGTCTGAATCAAGGGGACATGGTATCTAGTGAAGGGTCTGCACACTGCCTATAAAGGTGATCAACACAAAGGAACTCAACACGAAGGGAACTTAACTAAAATGGAAAACTGAACCAAGCATAGGCTAAACAACATGTTTATAACCCTATACAACAATGGCCTATAGATACCAACTAACCTATATCCCATATGCCAATATCATCTGCAATCTATCTATACAAATAGACCTCTCGGTCTTAGGTGAAACTACAACTATACTCAAAGGCAGGCTCTGGTCATGGGTACCTCACTGGAAAAGGTAGAGGAAAGTAGTAATAATCATCAAGGCTGTAAGGCATACTAACACCCTATGTGTAACTGGTTGGTATTATAGATAACAGGAGAATTATCTGCAATGGGTTACTATTCTAACACCAATGCTAACTATCACCTCTAGGGTACAGACACTCTACAAGTCATCATACCATTATACTATAAAGGAACTACCTATGAATAAGCTCTACAAAACTAAATATCCCTACTCCTAAGTCATTTATAACAATCAAAAGGGTATGATGTTTAAACCTTCTCAAGATACAATCTGTTAATCATATGCGTCTGTCCAAAATCATGTTGTCCAGAGTCTTCATCATGCTAGTGAGCAAGGCTACGATAATCACAGAGTCCTTGACTAAGGTACGTACCTCTAGGTTCATGGTATTTAAAATTTTTGCACTGCCGCATGCGACGGCAAAAACCTTAAATTCCCATACCCGAGAATACATCCAAAATTTGACTACATGTCCTCACTATGCCAACTAACACGACTATCGAGGATTCTAGATCCCATGATTTAGGCGACCTAGCCCATATGATTTTCTCAGAAGAAAAAACAAACACAACAAAAGAGTAACATGACAAAATTAATCAATCAACAAGGAACAGATGGAATCGGATTTCAAGGTAATTATAAAAGACAATTGCAGGAATGGAATTGAGAAGAACGGAACTTGCAGCAAGATCTCCAACGGTCTGTGCATCCTCGACTGTCCTGATGATAGCTCGCCCTGCTGGTTTCCTCCAGCCTGATGCTGATACTGCACAAATCTCTGATGCTGATGCTGCATGAATCGCTGCTGCTGAGAGAAATCGGAAATAAAAGGAAAAGTCTCTGTACAGACGGAGGTGCACCTCCAATATAGCAGAAACGCCAACCTGAGTCGGCATAACAGAAGCTGCGGTCTCGAGGCCCTGATGAACAGGACGAGAGGTGGCCAGCCTCTCGATAGTATCCCCCGAACCGAAACGATAAGATCGTGTCTTCATAACCATCATGAAGACAGATCAAAATAAGAAACAATTTCTAAGAATGAAGCGAAAATCAAATAAGGACAGTTTATATTCAAGGGAAGTCAATAAGCAGCAAATTTAGATAAGAGGAATCTGATTAAGAGTTTTTCCTAATATGATTGAGTACCTCCAAAAATAATCCTAATCCTGCTGCAGGCTGTAGTGATACTCTAGTTCGAACACTACTACATAAACTCGACCTGCATGGGCCACCACTAAAAATGTGTCACGACCCGCACCCACCGTGAGGGTACGAGTACGTAACAGCGCCCAGCCTACGCCGCAGTGTCGACGGTAGAACGCTGTTCTAGGTCATGAACTATAACTACATAATATGAATATTCTCCATAAGGAGGCCAACACAGAGGTACAACTCAATCACAATCTAAGGTAGAATGTAGCATGATGGAAATAGATAAGAAATCCTCAACTGAGGTATAGCAGAAAGAACTAACAAAGTCTCAACATCTCTAAAATATACAACTCTGAAAATAAGACAATAGCTAAACATGAAAAGAAAGGACAGTCTAAGCTATCTACACTATACAAGGTATCATCCTGAGCAGCTGCCTGAACCTCCCCAGGGGTCCAAGTCGCGAGTGTCAACTAGGCAAACTCCAAGTAAGGGTGCAGGGTTCCTCATCATCCTCTGTAAAATTTTTAACAGGTCCAGTCAGGACGGGAGCGAGCACAAAATATCTCACGCAGTTCATATCATGTTAGGAAATATAAAGCATACAATAGAGTAAGGTACATGAAACGCTGAAAGAAGAATGTATATAAAAACATCAGAGATTTGATAATAGGAAATATCTATATATGATAAGTAAGAACTGTAAGCAACATGTGATTTAGAGCACAATATGGTTATGTAAACGGGTTAGGTTATACAATAAAATGGGACTCCTTTGTACGTGGGTGTACAATGAACATATACAATTTCTTATACAACAGGATTGATCACATAACCAATTTTACTCTCCCTTCCCAATCAATACACAAGGATCCAATTCAGTTACGTTACCTTATACAATGGCTTGTACAATAGCTTGTACAATGGCTTGTACAATGGCTCAATGTGATAATGAGAGTACAATATGCACAAAGAGTGTACAATGATAAGGGTATTCAATAAATACAATATGTAAGTGAAACGCACATCATAATATGTATTTAGTGAATACAAGGAGATAACATCTCAGAAGAAGATCCGTATAGTACCAATCCGTGATAACAATGTGTCAGCATCAAGTACAGTAATCTAGAGCAAGAATGTAAATCCAGACAAGTATGAAACGGTCAGAGAATGTACTCGCCTCGTATCTGAATGTCTGAAGTAAATGTACTGTCCGAGATGAGGTACCTGACTCCTAGTTAGAGCAACACAAGTCAAGATGTATACAGGGGATGATAATAGTAATCTATAATGCATCTGCATGCTGTCTAGGTCAAACTAGACTAAAATCAACACTTGGTCAACTCTAGTCAACCACACTAGTCAACTAGGTCAAGTCCTAGCCCAAACAAGTCTAATAAGTCTCACTAGGCCTAACCAAGCCTAGGCTAGCAGTCACACACCAATCACAAGGCTATACAAGCCAACACAAGTCACACATCAAGATACATCACTATCATGCATATTCGATATTATATATATAAGAGAAAGGAACTAACATGTAAAGCTATGTGTGTGTGTGAACATGGAGGTGTACATGAAAAGAGAAATCAACACTAGTTATGAGTTTACACTACACATGGCACAAAGCTAACCCATCTACATTACACATGTATTATACTTAACATGCATGGCTACAAGTATACATCTATATACATTAGAGTAGAGACTATTTAAGTTATAACTAACATGCATCTATACTTTACATAAATTTATATATATTATAGCAATCATTTAGAGAAGGGTTACATGACATGGTGGTTGATATAGAGTGGGGTGTCCTTGTGCAGAGGGTGAAGTTCATTCTCAGTTTAGTTCCACATTTACATATAAACTAAAGTGAGCTATCCCATAAACTGGTGTAACTAACCACATAAAATGAACCATGTTATCTGAAATCTGCCATTAAGCCAACATCCCATATGCATACAGCTCATGCATTGTCTAATACTGAAATTAACTAACATTTCGAATTAAGGGGTTGAAGGTTAACATTACATTCATAGACATTCCACTATATTGAAAACTAAAATTGGCTTGGCAATAGGAAAAGGAAGGTATATATGCTTACATGGACAGTTCAGTGTTCGAACAACCTAAAATGAACTAACATTCAATCTAAATATCAGCTATGCATTGGTTCTATGTCTACATATAAAATCTGATATTGCATTTACAATATTTATACATTATGCATTCATATATATCATTACATATATACCTTGCATTTATATCTAGCATTCATTATATACTTTCATGCATGCATTGTATATCATTCTTTTATTCATGCATTTATGTATAGCTTACATATATTACATTAATTGCATTCCTACATGCTTGCATTCAACCATATATATACATTAATGTAAATAGGATATATATCATATATATATCATTTCATTTATCTAACATATCATGCATTACATACTCTATATTCATTTAATATCCATACTACATAGGCTCATAGGTTACACAAAATGCATATATCGTATAGTCACTCTTTTACTTAAAACCAATACTGTACCAATTGGGCATTCACTAAATTCTAGGATTAAAGTATGTTGTAGTACTTCATGTTAGCTTTCCGAAACTTCAAATGGATCGCATTTTCGTGTCCGGAAGTTCCCGGAATCGCAAAAATACCGAAACGCGTTCGTCTTTCGTACAACTGACACTCAAATAATTCTACAGAAAGTTACAGAAAGAATTTGGCTTATTAAAATATATATTTGGAAAGCTAACTTCGATACGGTTCTTTTAAAAAAAACGGGAGATAAATTGGAGTTGTAAGCTAAAAGTTATGATATTTCTAAGTTGCTATTGCTACTAAAAATGTGGATAAAAATTATGACGAATTTGGGTAGTTTGAGACAAAAGAACACAAGTATATAACATAATATAGCAAGAACTCACTCTCTACACTAATATATATATATGAGACACTATAGAACACATCTCCAATACAAAAATATGAGATTAAACATGTAATAATTCATTCATACATAACAACAACACATAGTGTGTCCAAATTTGGGGTTTTCCCACATGGACACAACCTCAACACAAAGGACACTCCTATGACCTCCAAATGGATACGAAATGGACACAAATGGAGATACAACCATAGGGGTCATTCCTATGGATTCAAAATAGACCTATATGCATGAGGAAATGAAAAGGAGAAGGGATTTATACCTTCCGGTAGATCGAATCGAAGAAAAGCCTTCCCGGAGCGACACCGACACGTAGAGATTCCAAAAGGACACGAACGAGCTCCGAATCCTCCCAAACTTGGGTAGCTTCCTCCTTGGCTAGAATGGAGAAGGAAAGAAGAAGATTTGGTGGCAAAATGGAAGGATTTGCTGGAGAAAGTGCTAGGGATTGCTCTCTAGGAATTTGGGGAAGAACAAGAGAGAGAGTGTGGATGAGAATAATGAAATGAACTTGAGCCTATCCTCTCCCAAAGTGGCTGGCCATATGGGGCTATTTGTCCTATTATGGTAAGGTCCAAAATGCCCCCACTAACCTATTCTATTAGTATTAGGAAAGGGCTAATTGGTTGGGGCTAAATTAGTCATTCTAAAGTCTCTAATCACACTAACCTTATCCATAATAATTAGTCTAACCTCTAACTAAAATATTTCTATCATGTGGGCCATGGCTAACTAATGTGTGGGTCCACTAAAGTCAACACTACCCCCGGGTCCCCGTTTCAAGTCGGATTGAGCTGAAATTCGAACCCGACTCAAATAACCCCAAAATAATATCATAAATAATAAAATAAATTTTAAAAATATTTAAAAAATACAAAATGACAAAAATATCCCTGTTCCTGAAAACTGGGGGTGACAAATTCCTCGAAATTAAAACCAAACAATAGTAAAATATCAAAATCACAAGTCATAATTTTAAATAGTTTAAAAATAATTAAAAAATCACCAAAAATCATAATATGAAATAATTATCAATAAATAATAATTATAATTACAAAATTTCAAAATTATCCTCATCTGGAAAACTGGGTGTTACAATCCCACAGCTGATTCAACTCACCAATCAATAGCTGTAAATACACATCGATATTCCTCTTCGGATTGTTCGGACCTGGGATAATAACGGTGAGGAATATATACGGAGTCTTCATGCACATCTGAGGCGATAGATTGTACAGAGTGACGATCACATGCCAACACGAATACTGGGAGCCCGAAAGTCCGAATGGGGTAAAATCGTTAGAGCAGAGCCCCAATCTGACATTACGCGGACTAGAAGCAAAATCTGGACACTCTCGATCAAAGTGCTTCCATGCTTCTCCATCAGATGGGTGATCCAACCCTCCTTCGATCTGTCCCCCCTATGCCAACTCATATTTTCTGCAGTCTAATTCACCATAAACAACCGCTGCAATCGCAGCGTCAACAGCAAGTAGTGCATCGAATCGATATGTCATGACCCGCACCCACTGAGAGGGTACGAGTATGTAACATTACCCAGCCTACGCCACAGTATCGGTGGTAGAACGCTGTTCTAAGTCTCTAATTAACTATTAACTCATGCAGTATATAATGTACTCGCCATAATCAACTCCGAACGGAGGACAAGTATAAGATATGGTACAACTCAATCACAGTCTAAGCACGATAAGATAACACAGAAAATGACTACAAATAGAAAGACAAATACAACTACTGAAATAATAACAACATCTCAACAATCTGAAATACAACACAAGTCTCAAGTCAATACAACAAGTCCGAATAAGAACTAATGCAAGTCTAAAACTGTATCCCAATCACTGCTAAGTGTCGGGACCAAAGGTGGCTAATCCCTCGTCAGGTCCATAATGAGTAGGGCAAGCATCCTTAGGCTATCATCTGTAATATTTTTAACAGGTCCAGTCAGGACAGGAACGAGCACATCTCATCTAGAAAACCCAAGTAAATGACAAAGAAATATAAAGCAGTTATAGACAGTTGTATTGATGACATGGCAGTTTATATTCAGATGATGCTATAGAGAGACAGATAAAGTACAAGGAAAGTAAGGTAACTAAAACAAGAGAAAAATTATGGCAATAAAGACTGTAAATAGAAACTAGCTGAACTAGAGTAACATGATATAAGTCCAGACAGTAAATGTAAACAAGTGTAAAATCCAAGTAAGTCCGGACAACATGAATCTGATACCAGGTGATTCTAGTACAAGATGAGTCCAGTATAAGATGATTCCAGTCAGTGATCAAAGATTCCAGGGTGAGTCCAGACTATATTCTAACGGTGTGTTTTAAAATACCGAGATCGACATGTAAATGACTATAGGTAATCCGGCACATCACACACTCGGCCGGGTGTGAGATAGCTATCATTCCAGTTTGATTCCAGCATGTGGGGTGATTCCAGAATTAGGATATGTCTACATGTCTTATTCAAGTATTTCTCTCCCAGCAAGTACAAGTGAATCCAGAATACGACACGAGAATCGAGATGAGTCCAGCCAAACATGATGATACCAGCAATGATTCCAGTACACGATGATTCCAGTAATGATTCCAGTAATAGAGGCCAGACAAGATGGTATGTGTGTCGCATACATGAATCTAGAAATATCTATACGTGTTGTAACAAAGAATCACATACAACTAACTAGAACTGAAGTACAGTAATTGAAAAGTAAATAAGAGAACTATCAGAGAATGTACTCGCCTGCTACTCTGAAAAGAGTAGTATAATATCAGATATCTGCACCAGAGTCACAATGTCCTAAACAGAGTAATACAGGTTATAATGTGTTTAAAACAAGGTAAATGATGTTTACAATGCAATCTACATGATTTCTAGGTCAAGTCAACTCTTGGCCAACTCTGGGTCAAACCAAGTCAATATCTAGCTAAATTGTCAAACCTTGGTCAACTAGTCAACCATTGGTCAATTCGCCTAAATCTAAAGTTTTGGCTTGTAGACTAGCTAGTGTTAAGCTAATGGGGTATCAAACCATATTACCATATTCAATATTTAGCTATTAGGATAACCAAATCATAATACCATAGCATACCTTACCCACCATTCTTATCTACTATTAACTCTATGAGTATACACACATATGAATGGTTTATATAATAACATACTCAAAATCAACTTAGCCTTTAATCATCATATATGTATAACACATACATACATACCATATATATATGTATACATATGATACTATGGCTATATCTACATACCATATGCTATAGGATAACATGCAAGGAGTGAACAACAAACGAAAAGAAAGTTGGGACTAACCTCTACCTTAGAGGTTAAGGATATGAGGACAGACCAAGTTAGGTATTGTAAGGTCTGATACATATAACTGATCCTAATTAAAACTAAAACAAAAGGCAGACATATATATAACCTTAACCATGACTCAACCACCTCAACACATATATATCTACATATGTAAAGTATAACTCTAACCTCTCATATAATAGCCACATACATATATCAGACATAACCCACATATGTGCATAATGTAAACATGTGAGTCATAAAAGTGTGTAACCACCTATATATATGTAAATCTGGAACATGGCAGGGCAGTAATTTGCTTGGGTGTATGAAGGGATATGGGATAAGTGGAATGCAAGAAATGATTTGGTAAAGTGCAGTAAACGACATGCTAAGTTGGACTGAACAATGAACAAATGAATACACCTATGCAGGACATTGCAAAGAAGGATGAGGGACAGAACAATATCCTATAATAGTTGTTCATGACTGAACAAAAGAGTTAGGGACAGACCTTGCAAGGAGATGTGGATCATATGTTCCTTCCTAAACCAAACATATGGCAAAGGATACTGGAACAAGAAAATACAGGACATTAAGATATGGGACTGGGCATTTTCAAGTAATGTGGACATCTGTTCTCATCTGAACAACAAGGATATGCAGGACATTAATCCATGGTCTGGTACTCTAAAGGAAAGAATGACCAAATTAAGAATGCCAAGCTCTTCTCGAGCCTTCACTCCACCCCTTGCATGACTGATACCAAAGGAACCAAGATATCTAATATCAAACGCAGAGAATTAGCAATGGACAGACATCACAAGGTAATGTGGAATATAAGACTTGAACAAATAGAAATATGGACATGATGTGTTGACAGCACATGGCTCGACTGAAACCCATGTAGGCAGATACTCTAATATGCAGGACATGATATTACATGGTGTGGATAGGACCATTACTGAACATACTTAGGGAAGTTAACCCAATGCAGGACAACATACACAAGGTTTGAACCAATAGGGCTCGACTGGGCAGTGAAATAAATGGACAGATCTGGTATGGCATATGACTGATACTAACTTATTACTCATACATGGCATTGGTCAAATGGACAAAACCTCTGATACATACATCCTACTCTCAGTTAACAATGTTTTAAAACCCAAATCTATACATTCAGTCACATTTAATCAATGCCCAGATGTATACATATCATGTTAACAACCCAAAAATCATGTAATCTCAAAATTAATCAAACAATCCCGTACTATCCCAAAACTGGAACAACACAGTTCATGTGAATTTCGAAATTCAAATTCAATTTCGAAACCAAAATTAGAAATGTAAATGTGAAATAAAATAGGGGAAACACGTGCACTGTGTATAGGCAAACCCCATGTGTCCTAGTGGTCCTAACGTGTCCAAGAATCAGGACACAAAGTGTCAAAAATAAAATTTAATCAGTAACAGAAAACAGTAAAATTTAATCATCTTGCGGCCATGTCGTGTCCTATTGGACACGACACAGAGCTCGAAGTGTGTAGAGCTCGTGCACACATGTTCGCCAATGATAGGGCTAGATGTCTATAGCCCTGTACCGTGTCCCAGTGTCGCCGTGTCCAAGTTAAATGTGCATGTCAGGATACGTTTTTACGTGTATGCAGTGACAGTGTGGGTCAGTACGAGTGGAATAACTCCTCGAATACTCCACCAACCCACCCCAAATTTTGGGAGGATGGTGAAAGAGGTTGCCCCCTCGTGTCTACCAAAAATTGTGTCACGAGAGGCCATGCCGTGTCTTGTGGGACACTCGAACAGCAGGGGACTGCACGGGCACAGAGCGGTGCCTCGTGCACGTGATACGTGTCCATTTTGTACACAAAAATCCACCAAAATCCACCAAAATTTGACTCAGTCTTCAACATAATTAATCTACACATTAAGAGCTTCAAAAACATGTAATTAGTTTTGTAAAATACAAAAATCTATTTCTATGAGGTATTTCAATAAATACTTGCACATACACATAGACACATGTCCGATACGGACACCAAACGGACACGATTTTAACCCAAACTTTAGGGACAGCTAGTGGACACCTAGATCTAGCCTAATATGCAAAGAAAACATAATATTAGTACAATTTGAGGAGTTTTACTTATAGGTGCAAATAATAAGAAAATGCTTCAAATAGGGGGTTCCTCCTTGCTAGCCAAATGCTCCAAATTGACCCAAAGCTGGGATTACTCTCCACAAACAGAAAATAGGAGAGTATTAGGCTCTAATGCAAGAAACTAGAGTAGAAAATAATTTAAAATAAAGAATCTATGGATTGGAAAAGAATGGACATACCTTTCTTTTTCCTATGTGTTGCAATGATACAAAAGAGGCAAGAACTAATTAAGAGATTATTTATAGGAAAGGGAAATAACCTAATGGCTGGTCATAAAGGAAAGAATTAGGGTTAGGGTTTAGTCTAGTGGGCTTTGGGCCTAGTTGCACTAGCTAACTAGCTCAAGTCCTTAGCCTTTGGTCCAATGCAAAAATCCTCCTACTCTCTTCATGAAACTTAGCCAACTTAAGTCAACCAAGACCAACTTAAGTTAGATTAGGGTCCATACCATGTTAACTAAGTCACCAAAGTCAAGGTCAAAGTCTAGGACAGTCTCTTAAGTCACAGCTAGCAAAAGTCAAAATTAACAATCACCAATGCAATAAGTCATAAAATAATTCAAAGAGGACAAATGACCAAAATACCCTCATGCTCAAAAGTAAAAATAAATCATCCTAATGACATGGTTAGGCTCTAGGTCATGCAGTCTCTAGGGTTACACTAGTAAACATCAAAATCACAAGTCATTGATCAAAATGGTTTTTAAATTAATTTTTAAAATCACCAAAAATCATAATGTGATTTAAATGCAATAAATAATGATTATAAATACAAAATTTCAAAAATACTCTCATTTCAGAAACTGGGTGTTACAAGTCTACCCCCTAGAAAAATTTCGTCCTCGAAATTAAGATGGTCGTACTCCTTCTAGGTTAAACCCCAACAATCAAGGTCAAGAAAACTATATCTAAAACATGTAAATTGTGGTCCTACTGGTCGTGATATCACGATCTTCATCAGGGTCACTATACTATCTATCACAACACAAAACATCCTGACAGGTACTTATGGAATCATACAACAAGATGAAAAAAAGAATATGAAAGACAGACCTGCTAACCCGTCACCCGTAGCGTCGGTCTACTCGACTGTCAGCGCAAAAGCCCTGCCCCTCTGGGGTATATCCTTCTGATGGTGCGGGGCACGGTACAGCACTACTGGTGGCCTAGCTCCCTCTATCTAATCCATGACACTCAAGTAATATCCACACTGATATTCTACTCAATTATACTAGGGCACCATCTATATGGTATCTATTCTGCAACTGATAATCATACCCGTCTATCCAGAACCATGTTACCAGAATTCTCATCACACCAGTAAGTATGGCCGCGATAATCCATAAAGTCCACAACTAATGTACATACCTCTAGAATTATGGTATTTAAAATTTTTGCATTGCCGCTAGCTTGGCCGCGAAAATTTTAAATTCCTACACCCGAGAAATACATCCAAAATCAGACTCTATCTCATCGCCAAACCAGCTAATATGGCTGTAGAAGACTCTAGATCCCATGACTGAGGCAACCTAGCCCATATTGTTATCTTGATAGAAAATCAAGTCAATAAAGAATACCAAGAATCAATTTCAACGATGAACAAGAAAGATAGACAGATACTGCCATAATCGAATTTCGAGATAGTTTATAATGAGATTCTCAAGGGTCATCCCAGGAATCGTCTCAAGTAGTCCTAACAGTGATTGAGTACCTCTCCGTTGAAGCCTATCGCTCAATTCTATCGCAGGCTCGCAGCAGTACAACTAAGTCGCCGTACTACCACGATATCGTACTAATGCGACTCTCGACCTGCATGGACCACCACTAAAAATGTGTCACGATCCGCACCCACTGAGAGGGTACGAGTACGTAACAGCGCCCAGCCTATGCCGCAGTGTCGGCGGTAGAACGCTATTCTAAGTCTCTAGTTAACCATTAACTTATGCACTATATAATGTACTCGCCATAATCAACTCCGAACGGAGGACAAGTATAAGATATGGTACAACTCAATCACAGTCTAAGCACGATAAGATAACACAAAAAATTACTACAAATAAAAAGATAAATACAACTACTGAAATAATAACAATATCTCAGCAATCTGAAATACAACACAAGTCTCAAGTCAATACAACAAGTCCGAATAAGAACTAATGCGAGTCTAAAACTGTATCCCGATCACTGCTAAGTGTCGGGACCAAAGGTGGCTAATTCCTCGTCAGGTCCATAATGAGTAGGGCAAGCATCCTCGGGCTATCATCTGTAATATTTTCAACAGGTCCAGTCAGGACAATAACGAGTACTTCTCATCTAGAAAATCCAAGTAAATGACAGAGAACTATAAAGCAGTGATAGACAGTTGTATTGATGAACATGGCAGTTTATATTCAGGTGATGGTATAGAGAGACCGATAAAGTACAAGGAAAGTAAGGTAACTTAAATAAGAGAAGAATCATGGCAATAAAGACTGTATATAGAAACTAGCTGAACTAGAGTAACATGATATAAGTCCAGACAGTAAATGTAAATAAGTGTAAAATCCAAGTAAGTCCAGACAACATGAATCTGATACCAGGTGATTCCAGTACAAGATGAATCCAGTACAAGATGATTCCAGTCAGTGATCAAAGATTCCAGGGTGAGTCCAGACTATATTCTAACAGTGTGTTTTAAAATATCGAGATCGACATGTAAACGGCTATAGGTAATCCGGCACATCACACACTCGGCCGGATGTGAGATGGCTATCATTCCAGTTTGATTCTAGCATGTAGGGTGATTCCAGAATTAGGGTATGTCTACATGTCTTACTCAAGTATTTCCCCTCCCAGCAAGTACAAGTGAATCCAGAATACGACACGAGAATCGAGATGAGTTCAGCCAAACATGATGATACCAGCAATGATTCCAGAATAATTCCAGTACATAATGATTCCAGTAATGATTCCAGTAATAGAGGGTAGACAAGATGGTATGTGTGTCGCATACATGAATCCAGAAATATCCATACGTGTTGTAACAGAGAATCACATACAACTAACTAGAACTGAAGTACAGTAATTGACAAGTAAATGAGAGAACTATCAGAGAATGTACTTGTCTGCTACTCTGAAAAGAGTAGTATAATATCAGATGTCTGTACCGGAGTCACAATGTCCTAAACAGAGTAATATAGGTTATAATATGTTTAAAACAAGGTAAATGATGTTTATAATACAATCTACATGATTTCTAGGTCAATCTAGGTCAAGTCAACTCTTGATCAACTCTGGGTCAAACCAAGTCAATATCTAGCTAAATTTTCAAACCTCGGTCAACTAGTCAACCATTGGTCAATTAGCCTAAATCTAAAGTTTTGGCTAGTAGACTAGTTTGTGTTAAGCTAATGGGGTATCAAACCATATTACCATATTCAATATTTAGCTATTAGGATAACCCAATCATAATACCATAGCATACCTTACCCACCATTCTTATCTACTACTAACTCTATGAGTATACACACATATGAGTGGTTTATATAATAACATACTCAAAATCAACTTAGCCTATATATATATATATATATATATATATATGGTATGTATGTATGTATGTATGTGTTATATATATATATATATATATATATATATATATATATATATATATATATATATATATATATATATGGTATGTATGTATGTATGTGTTATATATATATATATATATATATATATATATATATATATATATATATATATATATATATATATATATATATATATATATATATATGGTATGTATGTATGTATGTGTTATATATATATATATATATATATATATATATATATATATATATATATATATATATATATATATATATATATATATAACACATACATACATACATACCATATATATATATATATATATATATATATATATATATATATATATATATATATATATATATATATATATATATATATATATATATATATATATAACACATACATACATACCATATATATGTATACATATGATACTATGGCTATATCTACATACCATATGTTATGGGATAACATGCAAGGACTGAACAACAAACGAAAAGAAAGTTGGGACTAACCTCTACCTTAGAGGGTTAAGGATATGAGGACAGACCAAGTTAGGTATTGTAAGGTCTGATACATATAAATGATCCAAATTAAAACTAAAACAAAAGGCAGACATACATATAACCTTAACCATGACTCAACCACCTCAACACATATATATCTACATATGTAAAGTATAACTCTAACCTCTCATATAATAGCCACATACATATATATCATACATAACCCACATATGTGCATAATGTAAACATCTGAGTCATAAAAGTGTGTAACCACCTATATATATGTAAATCTGGAACATGGCAGGGCAGCAATTTGCTTGGGTGTATGAAGGGATATGGGATGAGTGGAATGCAAGAAATGATTTGGTGAAGTGCAGTAAACAACATGCTAAGTTGGACTGAATAATGAACAAACGAATACACCTATGTAGGACATTGCAAAGAAGGATGAAGGACAGAACAATATCCTATAATAGTTGTTCATGACTGAACAAAAGAGTTAGGGACAGACCTTGCAAGGGGATGTGGATCATATGTTCTTCCCTAAACCAAACATATGGCAAAGGATACTGGAACAAGAAAATACAGGACATTAAGATATGGGAGTGGCATTTACAAGTAATGTGGACATCTGTTCTCATCTGAACAGTAAGGATATGCAGGGTATTAATCCATGGTCTGATACTCTAAAGGAAAGAATGACCAAACTAAGAATGCCAAGCTCTTCTCGAGCCTTCATTCCACCCCTAGCATGACTGATACCAAAGGAACCAAGATATCTAATATCAAATACAGGGAATTAGCAATGGACAGACATCACAAGGTAATGTGGAATATAAGACTTGAACAAATAGGAATATGGATATGATGTGTGGACAGCACATGGCTCGACTGAAACCTATGTAGGCAGATACTCTAATATACAGGACATGATATTACATGGTGTGGATAGGACCATTACTGAACATACTTGGGGAAGTTAACCCAATGCAGGACAACATACACAAGGTCTGAACCAATGGGGCTCGACTGGGCAGTGAAACAAATGGACAGATCTGGTATGGCATATGACTGATACTAACTTATTACTCATACATGGCATTGGTCAAATAGACAAAACCTCTGATACATACATCCCACTCTCAGTTAACAATGTTTTAAAACCCAAATCAATACATTCACTCACATTTAATCAATGCCCAGATGTATACATATCATGTTAATAATCCAAAAGTCATGTAATCTCAAAAATAATTAAACAATCCCGAACTATCCCAAAACTGGAACAACACAGTTCATGTGAATTTCGAAATTCAACATTCAATTTCGAAACCAAAATTAGAAATATAAACGCGAAATAAAATAGGGGAAACACGTGCACTGTGTATAGGCAAACCCCATGTGTCCTAGTGGTCCCTAACGTGTCCAAGAATCAGGACACAAAGTGTCAAAAATGAAATCTAATCAGTAACAGAAAACAGTAAAATTTAATCATCGTACGGCCATGTCGTGTCCGATTGGACACGACACAGAGCTGGAAGTTTGTCGAGCTCGTGCACACATGTTCGCCAATGATAGGGCTACATGTTATGGCCCTGCATCGTGTCCCAGTTGATGGAACTGGGGATTCCCCGGACCCTTTCTTTGGTGTGCGTATTGATCGATTGAAAGTTAAACAGATCTAATACGTATTCTAACCCTTCATAGGCGAAAACTAGGGTTCACGAATTATACCTGCGGCAGAAAGGAGACAAGTAATTCCTGGCAATCTCGAGCGGACGACCCCAAGATCTTCTGTACGTATTCCTTCCTCGAGTTGGACGTCGTGTGGGCGACGATCTCCCAACCTTTTCTTCTCCTTGGTAGCCCTCTCTTTCTCTCTTTACGTGAATCACGAATTTAGAGAAAGTTTCAGATTTCTGATCTGTAATATGGCGGCCAGAGAATAGAGGATATATATAGGCTACGGCAGGGACCATGAGGAGAAATTAGGGTTAGGCCTCCTAACGGATCTGGATATCCCGTGTTCAGTCCGAACATACAATCCAGGCCCATTAACAATAGCTCGAACCACTAATGAGCTATTGTTGCACCACCTCCCTAATCCTAAATTATGTTTGTGGAATCCTTTTATTATATGCTCGTTTGGCTCCCCATGTTAAGATATCGTATGTCCGTCGATCAAATTAAGTTACTGACAACTATATTGATTCGACATTTTTTATCCTTAAGTAGTACCGCTCAACTTTATTTGGCATGTCGGATATAATCCACCTGCAGGGTTTACATGACAATCCTTATGAGCTCCTTAAGGGGACATCATCAACCCGATGTATCGGGACATGGATTCCATTTATAATCAACAGCCCATCATACATACAATGTTATTACCCAATTCATAGAGGTTATTGATCCATAATGAATCTCACTCTTTTATGAGTCAAAATAATGCACACTGTATATACATGTCCGTTATTATATCCGGGTTAAGAGCACAAGCATCCATAATAACAGAGGTGTTTATTCTCTTATGTAGTCAGTACAAAGAGAACAACCTCAAGTGGTCCTGTTCAATACACACAAAGTGTACTAGTGTAAACCTATAGTCAAGATAGACTAATACCAGATTACACTATAACCTTTCCAATAGATTGTCCAAGTCCATCTAGGTTGTGAACTATTTATATACTCTATAGGAAACTGATAATATGATCTTCTGTGTGACACCACACACCATATTATCTACAATATAGAATATCAGATATTTGCATTAACACTTGCAACAAATACAATATGCAAACATTTTCCCATATGATTCTCATTCAAAATTTAAGGAAATAAGGTTACTAAAAAAGTGATGCTTTTAGTATATAACCCTAACACCAGTGTCGCCGTGTCCAAGTTAAACGTGCATGTCAGGACACATTTTCACGTGTGTGCAGTGACAGTGTGGGTCAATACGAGGGGGATAACTCCTCGAATACTCCACCAACCCACCCCAAATTTTGGAAGGATGGTGACAGAGGTTGCCCCCTCCTGTCCACCAAAAATTGTGTTACGAGAGGCCGTGTCGTGTCCTGTGGGACACTCGAACAGCAGGGGACTGCATGGGCACAGTGCGGTGCCTCGTGCACGTGATGCGTGTCCATTTTGCACACGAAAATCCATCAAAATTTGACTCAGTCTTTTACATAATTAATCAACACATTAAGAGCTTCAAAAACATGTAATTAGTTTTAGAAAATATAAAAATCTATTTCTATGAGACATTTCAACAAACACTTGCACATACACATAGACACGTGTCCGATACAGACACCAAATGGACACGATTTCAACCCAAACTTTAGGGACAGCTAGGGGACACCTAGATCTAGCCTAATATGCAAAGAAAACAGAATATTAGCACAATTTGAGGAGTTTTACCTATAGGTACAAATAATAAAAAAAAGCTTCAAATGGGGGGTTCCTCCTTGCTAGCCAAATGCTCCAAATTGATCCAAAGCTGGGATTACTCTCCACAAACAGAAAATAGGAGAGTATTAGGCTCTAATGCAAGAAACTAGAGTGGAAAAGGATTTAAAATGAAGAATCTATGGATTGGGAAAGAATGGACATACCTTTCTTTTTCCTATGTGTTGGAATGATACAAAAGTGGCAAGAACTAATGAAGAGATTATTTATAGGGAAGGGAAATGACCTAGTGGCTAGTCATAAAGGAAAGAATTAGGGTTAGGGTTTAGTCTAGTAGGCTTTGGGCCTAGTTGTACTAGCTAACTAGCTCAAGTCCTTAGCCTTTGGTCTAATACAAAAATCCTCCTACTCTCTTCATGAAACTTAGCCAACTTAAGTCAACCAAGACCAACTTAAGTTAGATTAGGGTCCATACCATGTTAACTAAGTCACCAAAGTCAAGGTCAAAGTCTAGGACAGTCTCTTAACAGCTAGCAAAAGTCAAAATTAACAATCACCAATGTAATAAATTATAAAATAATTCAAAGAGGCCAAATGACCAAAATACTCTTCTGCTCAAAAGTAAAAATAAATCATCCTAATAACATGGTTAGGCTCTAGGTCATGCAGTCTCTAGGGTTACACTAGTAAACATCAAAATCATAAGTCATTGATCAAAATGGTTTTTAAATTGATTTTTAAAATCACCAAAAATCATAATGTGATTTAAATGCAATAAATAATGATTATAAATACAAAATTTCAAAAATACCCTTATTTCAAAAATTGGGTGTTATGCGGTAGGCTTTCTTGCACCGACAGACCTTCCTCTAACACTGCCCTTGTAGCGATCAACACCATAAAATCTAACGTCTTCATCCTTGTCGTCTTTGTAGTACAACATGCACCCGTTGTGATATGCATCAATTTTCTCGTATCCCATCCAGAGCGATCTCACCATCCTCTTAGACCGGTAGAAGTCTTTAGGAAACTTAGCACCCTCAGGCAAGATCTCTATAATCAACTCCATCAGTCGGTTGTAGCAATCTTACGACATATTAAAATCGGACTTGATTCTCAACAATCTTGTAACCACCTCCAACGGTGAATGATCCTCACAACCAGGATATAATAGAGTCCTTGCATTATCCAGCAACTCCATGAACTTTGTAGCATCTGCGTTCAGTGCCTCCTCGGCTGCATCATGATTGTTCGGATTAAAATTAGGCCCTGCCACATCAAAAACTATGTTCACCCACCCATCGTCGTAAGCAGCGTGGTTGTGGACATCCACATAAGGCTCCGACTCTGATACTAAAGACACAAGTTCTCCGTGCGTGGTCGACTGATAGTAATTCAGTATGAAACCCTTCGAGTATAAATGATACGTGACTTCCACTTCTGGATGATATTCCAAGTTGTAACATCTCACACACGGACACTTAATTTTGGTATCGTCCGTGTACTGAGGGAACGCCTTGGCGAACTACAGGAACTGCTGTACACCCTCAATAAATTCATCTCGTACATCGCATATGTCATTAGGGTGACGGTTGTACATCCATGAATGATGTCGTAAATAGTAATTCATATCCATTTTTAGATACTTCTATAAGATAGATACATGCAAATCGTTCAAAGGCTTGCAAAAGTAATATATTCATCTTGATACTAATATAATCATCTAACATTAATACCTACTCTCACATACTTGGCCTACTAGCATATGACATCCATATTTCTAGGTTATTGATGCACCCAAGTACTAAACATGGTATTCGACTTCTTCCTAATTGCTGCCCCTACCTGAACTCAAATCCCATACACAATTGGTACCACATATAACACAATACTAATACTCGCTTTGCATTCATGTAATTATCAATATAACAATTTTCCATCTATGTAAGCACAGATACCGATACTGCTGTTGTTTATTGGCCTACATGTGCCTGAGCACAATCACCCTCATTACACACCTCTATCAACTACACACACATACAAATACTAATAACCCAAGTCGTGTCTTAGTTTTGAAGAGTTATTCCTATGTCCTTATATTGAACACATGACACATGCATTAACACTGCATTGTATTACACACGAGGCCGTACGTAAGGATGTGTCTAAACTCAGATAGGGTTAGGGTCTGTGTCATGTCCCATGCCGTGTCAGTATATGTGTTCGTGTCTTATTCGTGTCTGTGTTGTGTCTAAACTCAAATAGGATATAGGGTTAGGTCTTACCTGACCAAGGAAGGGGATGGCCGAGAGGAGGAGGAGGTCGGCGCTGGACAAGGAGCCCAGAGAGGAGGAGGGTGGAGGAGGATCCTGGAGAGGAGGAGGAGGAGCTCGCGGTGGAGGAGGAGGAGGGGTGTAATGACCCGCTCCGCCCTAGCGGAACGCCGATTCGTACGACAAGTGCAACGACTCAAACGAGCCGTCGACCCGAAGAGTTGGCATCGACCTGATGAAGAATCGATGCAAGGCATTATATTGTCCCATCAAGATGAATCCAGACTTAGACTTTCAAAGGCGCGCTCGAAGTATCGCTCGGCCGATGCGAACATCGCTAAGGTGGGTGGCTCCGTTGAACCCGTCTTTGCTTAGCCGAGACACATAACAATACGGACACCATGGCTTGAATCACTAGGCGTCAACACCGCACATGCTAATAAATGAATGACTCAACGTACCTAGCTAAGGGAATAATCCCATCTTGTATGCTTGTTTAGAACATGGAAAAGAACTCAACAAATATAGAGAACTCTCGTACCGCGCTCCACGCTCGTGCTAAGGCACAAGCTTACGTTCAAGTCCCTTATACGCTCAACAATAAAACAATAAATGGGTTACAATAATGAAATGGAAGACTATCGACATAGTCGTTTCGAGTAGAGTATAGCAACATTAAAAGACTTCGGGACCGATGGGTCGCCAAGGCGACTCCCGTACGGAGAGTTGCATAATGAATGAATGAATGAATAAATCAACGAATGACATGAATACGTGAAGAATAAAATGAATGTATGAACAAGTGAAAGAAAGACATGAAAGAGTGAAAGTTAAGACATGAAAGACATTAGCGACAGGTATGACGGGCACGTGCAACGGGGCTCGCTACCCGCGCTGCACGGACGTCAACCTGGTCGATAACGCATTATGGCTCAAAGATAGCCGTTAAGTTAAATGATAAGACAATACGAAATGGTCGTGGACAAATGGCACGGGCGATGGGGGGAATACCGTGGCCGTCATGAGGAAGGATTCTGCGGCACGGGCGTTGGGGGAGAATACCGTGGCCGGCCTAGGCGGAATCAGACATGGAGCTTACGTGCTGCTTTGAGTGGGGGCTCGGCCACACAAAGAGACGTAATGCCAGGCATTTCAAGAGACTATCAAGGTGTACCAGCCATCACGCTTCGATATGTGAGAATGTCCAAGTGATATGTCCAAAATGGCTTGTACAGCCAGCGACCTATGCATATAGATTAAGTGGGCTATGCTGGTGGCAATCCACATGCAAGTCCTTGCATTGAAACAAGTAGTATAAGTTAACTAAATGAAGTGTCTCCTGAACATGCTTGAAATGTAACATCTTGAACATGAACATGCTTGAAATGTAACATCCTGAACATGAACATGCTCGAACTGTAACACTCCTGAACATGCTTAAAATGTAACATCCGGAACATGCTTGAAATACAACACTCTGAACATGCCTACAACATGCTAGAACATGCCTACGACGTGCTAAAACCCGAGGCAGGGACACGTCATCGAATGTTTACATGAATCATGTTAAGTTACTACATGTGAATTATTGACTAACTTGGTTTACTTTGGACAGGAAAGGCCGGATGGTAAGTATAGGTAAGTCGTGCATGCATTTCCATACGACACTTGAATTCGGAAACACGAGATAGGTTATGGAATATGTCATGAAAATGATCCTAAGACAAGATTAGAAAGACAATGAATGATAGACGGTGCACAAAAGTAAATGAAACGTGTTTGGTAATGATAGCATTGTGGACAAGCTAGCCTCCCCACCAGTGCATAATAATGTACTGATAACCCCACAGTCTGCTTGCAGGATGCAGGAGACGTCATCGGGTACGGAGCTTCCCTCGAACGTGCTAAGGTGCGGAGCTATCTCTGGAGCCTTGGAGCGTTGCAAGGAGCTGAAGCACCATATACAGGACATAATGTATCGGAACATCGCCATAAATCATTTCATGTTGTAAGCCACTTGGCACGCCTTTTATGTTTCAGAGAGAGAGAGCTTGAGAGACTTGTAAACTCGGCCTAGCGCCGCTTGTAAACTTCTTGAATATCAATAAAAAGAGTTTGAATTCGCTTCTACTTGTGTTTATTTACTTTCCGCTGCAAATGGGGACACTCTGTGCGACTCTGTGGCCTAGCTCAAATCGGCCGTTTCTGGACTTGGCCTTATACGGGCGCAACCTAGGCCCGTGCGGCATCACGCCTTAGCGAGGACGATCACTCCTACGGGAGCGGGGCGTGACAGATTGGTATCAGAGCACGGCTTTACGTCCTTGGACTTCACGTCAATTTCTCAGTTTTGAAAGCTCATCGTTGGAAAAAGAAGTATGTGCTCTCTCTCATTGTGCCTTGGGATGTTCCATACAATAAGTCTAATATTTTCAAAAGCTCGTACAAGTACTCGGTTGAACGGGATTGATAGGCGAAGGCCTTTGTGCCAAACCACGACGGACTTAAGTCGAAAGAAAACTAAAATGCTAGAAGTTAGCAAATGCAAGGCATGCTTGAATAACCTTACGCTAACAATGGCGAACGAGTACACGAGACCAAGTATAGTTCGAACGGGTTGGTTATGCATGCAGCCTTTTAGCTAAGTTGTGCAGAGTATCGCGCACCTAGACCTTTTGGTGTAAATGAGTTGCGAGCGAGATCGATTATCGCTCGAACGAGAATAAGTGAGCGTACAAACTCGAATATAGTCCGCACGGGATAGCTATGCACACGGCCTTTTGGTTATGTTGTGCCGCGTGTCGCGTACCTCGACTGTTGGTGCAATCGAGTTGCGAGCGATATCAAGTACCGCTCAGTCGGGAATGAAGCTACACTTAGAGTGTATATCGATAGGAACGCTATCAAACTAACGCTTAGGCGTACACAAAAGATCGATTTTGATTCTGAGGAACGGGCGAACGCACGATTGAATATACCGATTGGGAATCGAATGATCTCTTGAGGATTTATAGGATGGCTCGAATCCGAGTGGTGTATGTGATAGCTTCGAAGAAGGATAAGAGTGAGTGTCAACGACTAGTCGAGTGGCTCAAACCCTGAGTGGTGTATGGACGTTATAGAAATTGTTCGAGCGAGACTAAAGGATTTACGGATAGAACGAGTATGTCGACGTGGCGATGCGATCGCGCAAAGCCATAGAATGCGTCATGCTTAGTTTATCGTGACTTCGAAAGTCCCGAGCGAGATGTCGTTCGAACAACTTGTGAATGGACAACGCATGTTAGAAAATAAAGATGAATGGTCTTAATCGAAGAAACTTAGAGGATCGCACGTACGATTTCGGATGGATTCAAATGAAATGTGACTTGAGTTTTGAACAACGATCTTGAAACGAGCTTGAGGAATAACGATCGAACTTGATCTTGAATATCGAGAAAATTATAGAATATCCAACTCGGACAACAGCATCAACGCATGACTCAAAATTGGTTGCAAAGAAAGATCGTCAGGTTACGCATATCGTAGATGGTATTGAGGCGTATCAAAGATCGATATACGATAAATCGGGGGTACTCTGACTCGGCGAATGACGATCGTGCAAATGGCATTGTTCTGATGGATGCTATACTCGTGATGTTGAAACATGTCATGGAAAATATAGACGTGGCTCGAGGATTTTCTAGTTGAACGAAATGACGAATGGACTATCGATCTTGGCTTGGATGAAAATGAAATGCTTGGATTTACTTCGACGATAACCCCAACGTCAACATGCTTGTCTTATGCGAGCGTAACTCCAGCCTCGCACATGCGTTGTGCCGATTAGGGCGATCACTCCGCGTGAGCGCTGGTATGGTAATTCATACAGCGGGGGTGATTGAACTAGCATGGCGTGGCAATTTGTGTGCTTCGACTTGTGGTGACGCGAAGGTGAACTTGAGAATGACTTGGTGTGCTTGATGATTGAGCTTGAGGATTGCATAGGTCCAATCTGCGTATCGAGAATGAATTAGTCTAGACGCAAGCAAGAGTTACGCCCCGATGAGAATGATTATTCCACGGGAGCGTTGTATGGTGATTCATGAACCACCGTGGATAATCGAACTCGCGTAAGATTGGGGCGCAACATATTGTCAAAGCTAGACGACCTCGTGATCGAATACATGAATTGGTTAGAATTGGTGATTTGAATGGATTCGAGTACGTGCAACGAATACATTGATGCGAATAGGTGATCGTGCTCGATGTTTAGAAATCTGAGTGACGCGAGCTTGGGTAGAAAACCCCCTATACTACTGACTTTGGTTTGACCCTAGGATTGGGGTCAGTATTGGCATTATTATTGGGAAACTATGATTCCAATCCTGATATTGACTTAGCCTCGAAAAGAAATAGCCTAGCGGTTAGACGAGACGCCCTGTTTTAATTGTTAGCAATCGAAAGATTGATCTTGAGGATTGGCATGGATGGATAGCATGAATCATGAATATAGGAAACCCTGCTAACGAGACTCGGCTGACATGCATATATTTCAGGGACGCCGGAGTATGTACACGATGCGACTCGAGTGAGAATGATGAATTCTCTATCACGCGATTTGGTGAATGCATGTGTTTTGGGGACGCCTGGAATGCGTGCACGAGCTAACCAAGTGACACATTAAATTCCAAAAATGAGACTTGAGTAATGGAAGAGTGTCGAGAACTTGGAATCGTGTTAAAAGAAAGGAATGATACTAGTACGAGCGAGGCTCGGAATCGAAGAAACGTGTGAGTGGAGTGTGCGTGAACGACACCAAGATTGGCCCTAAATAAGCGAATGATATGGAATCGATATCGTAAAAGTAAAAGTTAGTATAACGAATTGAACCATTAATAGGAAGATATGCTCGACGATAGTGCAATACTTAGTCTTGAATTGGACGGAAATTACTTAGACTTGGTCGACCCCACTAAGAAGGAATCATACTGATTTCATGGACAAGAACGCTTGAAAAGCGAATCGATTTATCTCGATGACCGAGATAAACGAAAGTAAGTTTGCCTCGGCCCATGACCCGCGTATTTGACGAATTACAACGTGCCTCGTGCGACCATTTCAGTCCCGTGACACGAAGAAGTAGTAACCAAGGCGAAGAAACACTTGAATTGAATAAAGTACCATCAACTCTAAAATAAATGAAAAGTTATTCAATAAACTCGACCAAACGTATGCAGACACGGGACTTGGAAAGGTATCGAGTATAGTTCGGTGCCATCGAACGGTAAAGCCATTCGATAGGGATTGCCTAAGAAACACGACGACACGAGTTAAGGAATGGTAGGATGACCTGCACTCAGGAAGTCTCGAGGACGAGACTTATTTTGAGTGGTGTATTATGTAATGACCCGTTCCGCCCTAGCGGAACACCGATTCGTACGACAAGTGCAACGACTCAAACGAGCCGTCGACCCGAAGAGTTGGCATCGACCTGATGAAGAATCGATGCAAGGCATTACATTGGCCCGTCAAGATGAATCCAGACTTAGACTTTCAAAGGCGCGCTCGGAGTATCGCTCGGCCGATGCGAACATCGCTAAGGTGGGTGGCTCCGATGAACCCATCTTTGCTTAGCCGAGACACATAACAATACGGACACCATGGCTTGAATCACTAGGCGTCAAAACCGCGCATGCTAATAAATAAATGACTCAACGCACCTAGCTAAGGGAATAATCCCATCTTGCATGCTTGTTTAGAACATGGAAAAGAACTCGGCAAATATAGAGAACTCTCGCACCGTGCTCCACGCTCGTGCTAAGACACAAGCTTACGTTCAAGTTCCTTACACGCTCAACAATGAAACAATGAATGGGTTACAACAATAAAATGGAAGACTATCGACATAGTCGTTCTGAACAGAGTATAGCAACATTGAAAGACTTCGGGACCGATGGGTCGCCATGTCGACTCCCGCACGGGAAGTTGCATAATGAATGAATGAATGAATGAATGAATCAACGAATGACATGAATACGTGAAGAATAAAATGAATGTATAAACAAGTGAAAGAAAGACATAAAAGAGTGAAAGTTAAGACATGAAAGACGTTAGCGACAGGTATGACGGGCACGTGCAACGGGGCTCGCTACCCGCGTTGCACGGACGTCAACCTGGTCGATAACGCATTATGGCTCAAAGAAAGCCGTTAAGTTAAATGACAAGACAATACGAAATGGTCGTGGACAAACGGCACGGGCGATGGGGGGAATATCGTGGCCGTCATGAGGAAGGATTCTGCGGCACAGGCGTTGGGGGAGAATACTGTGGCCGGCCTAGGCAAAATCAGACATGGGGCTTACGGGCTACTTTGAGTGGGGGCTCGACCACTCAAAGAGACGTAATGCCAGGCATTTCAAGAGACTATCAAGGTGTACCAGCCATCACGCTTCGATAGGTGAGAATGACCAAGTGATATGTCCAAAATGGCTTGTAAAGCCAGCGACCCATGCATGTAGATTAAGTGGGCTATGCTGGTGGCAATCCACGTACAAGTCCTTGCATTGAAACAAGTAGTATAAGTTAACTAAATGAAGTGCCTTCTGAACATGCTTGAAATGTAACATCCTGAACATGAACATGCTTAAATGTAACATCCTGAACATGAACATGCTCGAACTGTAACACTCCTGAACATGCTTGAAATGTAACATCCGGAACATGCTTGAAATATAACACTCTGAACATGCCTACAACATGCTAGAACATGCCTACGACGTGCTAGAACCCGAGGCAGGGACACGCCCTTATCATCGAATGTTTACATGAATCATGTTAAGTTACTACATGTGAATTGTTGACTAACTTGGTTTACTTTAGACAGGGAAGGCCGAACGGTAAGTATAGGTAAGTCGTGCATGCATTTCCATGCGACACTTGAATTCGGAAACACGAGATAGGTTATGGAATATGTCATGAAACTGATCCTAAGGCAAGATTAGAAAGACAATAAATGATAGACGGTGCACAAAAGTAAATGGAACGTATTTGGTAATGATAGTATTGTGGGCGAGCTAGCCTCCCCACCAGTGCATAACAATGTACTGATAACCCCACAGTCTGCTTGCAGGATGCAGGAGACGTCATCGGGTGCGAAGCTTCCCTCGAACGTGCTAAGGCACGGAGCTATCTCTGGAGCCTTGGAGCGTTGCAAGGAGCTGAAGCACCATATACATGACATAATGTATCGGAACATCGCCATGAATCATTCCATGTTGTAAGCCACTTGGCACGCCTTTTATGTTTCAGAGAGAGATAGCTTGAGAGACTTGTAAACTCGGCCTAGCGCTGCTTGTAAACTTCTTGAATATCAATAAAAAGAGTTTGAATTCGCTTCTACTTGTGTTTATTTACTTTCCGCTGCAAATGGGGACACTCTGTGCGACTCTGTGGCCTAGCTCAAATCGGCCGTTTCTGGACTTGGCCTTGAACGGGCGCAACCTAGGCCCGTGCGGCATCATGCCTTAGCAAGGACGATCGCTCCTACGGGAGCAGGGCGTGACAAGGGGGGTCGATGGAGAAGGAGCTCGCAGTGGAGGAGGAGGAGGGGGTCGGTGGAGGTGGAGCTTACACAGCAGTAGAGGAGAAGGAGGAGGAGGACGGTCGGTGGAGGAGGAGGGCGGTCGAGGTAGGAGGAGGTCAGTGGAGGCGGAGGAACGGTGAAGGAGGAGAAGAATTTTAGGAGGGGAATAAAAAAATTTGGAAAATTTTCGAGTGAGAATGGGGGGAAAGGAAAACCCGATGTGCTGGATATTAGAAACTTAGCGACGTCTAAAAAAGACGTCGCTAAACGACGCTATATTTTAATACATTAGCGACATTATATTTAAACGCCGCTAATCGCCGCTGAAAATAATAATATAGCGACACACACTGACTTTCCAATGACGTTATATTTTTTATACTAAATGCAGTCGCAATACGTCGTTGATAGTTGCTAACAGTGACGTTGCGATGTAAAATAATTACGTCGCCAAGTTGCCAAAAAATAGCAGCGTTTTACCTTTGCCTTGCTAAATGCGTCACTGATATGACATATTTTGGTAGTGTACAAAAATATTGTAGATTAGCGAACGACCTAGCTACTAACTCATTTCAGTTGCTAAACTAACGACTGAAGAGCGACTAAAAGTCTACGAATTCATAATTCAATTAACAAGATGTCGCTTTTCCCTTGCTAAAGCGTCGGGATGAAATAATAAATTTTACAGCGATTGAAAATTTTGGCAGGTAACTAGTCAATTTTTTAAAATAACAACTGCCGACTGTTTAGCGACCAAACTTTTCATTATTAGAAAATTTATATTCAGAAGCGGCCAACCCCTTTTCATTCCCAAATTCGATTCCCCCCAAATATTTTGGTTCCCCCAACCCGAAAACTCCTCTCGACATTTCCCTCACACTCTTCTCTCTGTCACACTTTTCTCTCTGTTACTCTCCCTCTACCTATCACCCCCTACCACCACCGTGCTCCGCCGACGTCCACTTCGACGTTCTGACCACCTCCATCCCATTCATCGACCAACGCCCTCGACCTTATCCCCGACTTACCTCCCCTCCACTGCTCCGACCACAGCAGCAGTCCACTCCAGCCCGACCACCTAGGACTCATCCTGGAGCCACCGTCAGTCACTCCAGCTCGATCGCCGTCGGGCACTCCAGCCCGACCACCGTCGGGCACTCCAGATCTAGCAGATCTAAACTCCTCTCGACTCCTTCCTCCTCCCGCCTCCTTGACGCCGGCGATATCTCGGACTCAAAGATAATATTTTTTAAAGAGTAATGGATATTTTACTGAAAGGATATAGTGTTCATCGAAATTGGTTTAACAAGTAGAGTACTCTTAAAAAATTTATTCATCTTTTTTTTGAAACCCCCTCCCCCAATAAATGAATGAATTTGTAACTGCTGATTATTTATCTATTCTTACCAATTTCTTCAATTTTACCTCGCTATAACTTTTACTAGGATTTTTAGAATTATAGGTATTATTTGCAGATAGGTACTATGCAGAGAGGAGATCCAAGCAAATAGTAGATATTCTGAAGAGAAGGTAGAAGGCTTTGGAAGGCCAAGATGGAGGCTCTGAAGGTGAGCCTTCTCTTGATCGTAATGGATAACTTGAGGTTTTAAATTAGTTTAAGTTTGTAATGAGGCTTATACACATGATGCCATGTTGCATTGTTATTGAATCTTATACACTTACACATGATATCTGTGCTGCTTATTGACGTTACCACAGATTTGAGCGAGTGTTTGGTATTGTCCTGACTTGTATATTTGCTAACTAGTTTGTATCATTTCTTATCATGAAACTCATTTTTTCCCCTATAAATTTCACTCAAATATTGCTCGTTCTACAATTAGATGCACTCGGGATAGATACATTTGTGCACAACACATAAGATTTGGTGTACAAGATTGTGTTTTGATCTAATTCTTTTAACCTTGTTGATGGTAGTTTAACCCTAATTATTAAATATGTACCAAAGTCCTTATATTTCAGTGTACAAGATTGTGTATCTGCATCTGGTTTATTTTTGCTGAGTATGTCTTCTATTTTATCTAGTAGGCATTGTGTACTAGTCGTTTGTTATCGGATCTAAGGCTTTTGTTCAAATTTTGTGTCTGATATGAAGATGTGCAAGTGAGCAGGAGAAGGAATGTACATAAATCATGTATTATATATTACCATTCAATTCATGGTAGATAGCTTGAGGTTTTAAATTAGTTAAGGTTGTAAGGAACCTTATACACATGATGCCATGCTGCCTTGTTAGTGAATCTTATACACTTATGATGTTCGTGAACCTTCTTGACGCTATCATAGATTTGAACGACTGTTTGGTATTGACCTGACTTGTTTTTCTCTCTCATGAATATTTAGCTTCCAAATTCAACAACTAAGTCTAGTCAGTTTAGTAGTTGAAACCATTCATCGTATTTTTCGTATCATTGAAATATTTCTTTTTTTGCAGTTGTCGATTCTATTGAGTTGTTGGTGGCTGAGATGGAGGTGATATGCGGTTATAGGAGGTGAGATCTCTCGAGTTATATTGTTTTTGAATCATATATTTGGACTATGAGATTTGTTGGATGTTATGCTTGTGAGAAATCTCTAGATTTGGAACCGTCAGCGAGACTTATCTTCAGACTTTTCTTCTCATGATCTCATCACCATGACAATACTTGTGGAAGATATTTTCTCTCGTGGAAGGTATTTTCTCATTGCTGTAATTCTTAGCCTTTTATCAATTCTCACTTTTGTGTTGTCTTGATATAAAGAACAAGTGCATCGATCTTTATAGTTTAGTAATCTTTCCATGTATAAAATTGAATGATTTGATATGTTTGATCAAAATTTAATGTCTGTTTCCATCTGTATTTCCCAAACATGGCTCAGACTTAGGTTTAATGTCTGTAAACTCATATATAAGTTTACTTGAATTTTAAGACTGTAATTCTTAGCCAATCAAAACCTTCATTGATTTTATGTGTCATCCATTTTGTGATGGGTACACACTTGTTACCAAATATTAGCTAAGCTTCTCCAAATGCTATATTTTCAAATACACTATTATAAAATATATGCTCCAGAAAAATGCTTTGTGTCTGAAATGGTCTTAGAATTGGAGATGCAAGAGAAGTTCAGAAAAAATGGGTGATGTGGCTGATCTTAGAATTAGAATTTTAAGGATCACCCTGTGACTAAAATAGCGCTCAGCAACTGCCTATGGCAATTCTAAACAAGCAGTCTTAGCAACAATCTATGGTATGCTTTACATCATTAAAATAACATGTTACGCAAATCGTCTCTTGGGTCAATTGGTGGAGGTGAAAGAAATTAAAGGCTGGAAATGTATTTTTTTCAAGTTAACAGAAAATACACCAATGACAAACCCCTTTTTGTAGAATTTTCCTCGTTCCTTCAAGTATGATTGTCACTCTTAAGTCCTAACTAGTGCAAACATATGTATGAAATATCAACTTAATCAATGGTTTATACCTATATAGATCAGTGGATACTCTTGATTGAGATTACAAGATCAGGTCAATCTTTATTTATATCACATGGTGTTCTACAATCCATATCCTTTATGGGTAGACTTCGAGAACAACAGGGTTTGCTTATATGAAGTATAACTGGGTCGACTTATATAAAGTATACGTATACGAAGTATAATTTATGCCTCTTATTGGCAATCGAGTCCTAAACCTGCTTACTGTAGACCACCTTATGAATAACATTAGTCGATTAAAGCCCTTGGCCGACGGCTGTGACAGTCAACTGTTTAAACTTTCTATTGTTGATCAAATGGGTGGATTATACATAAGAGAATTATGAATTACTCATTTTGTAATCAACTGGTATATACATTTGACTTTACAGATGTTGCAAGATGCTAAGCCAAAGGAAAGAAAGATGCAGAATGTGGGAAAGAGAGGGTTGTCTCATTTGGGTTCTAGAATTCTTGACAATGAAGCTTGCCACTCCTACCTGTAACTTTCATGTTCTTGTAGAGATTGTATGTATTGCTATAAAAATATCCCCACATGGCACCCATGTGCCGCACCTCATTTGATCTCTCAACACAAGCAAAGCTTTATATAGAGATATCATCCATTTTGCTAGCCAATGTGGGACTATCTTTCTAGTCCCTAAGACAAAAACACCAACAATAGGCAAAAACACCAACAAAAAAACCCACTCAATCCCCTCAAAGGCCATCCATCTGGAATACGCCATCAGTCATGAGAAGGTACGCTCGATCCTTTAGCATCGGCTCTAGATCTAGCCAAACAAAATTACTTGGATCAGATCCCAAATAACAAGTACCACAAGGTAAACAAAATCCAAATAATACATAAGTAAGACCTTTGCCAAAATCATATGTGTATACCGCATCATCTAGACAATACGACACCCCTATACCAAACAAGAATAAGATGTGTCCTATTACACAGAAATAGAGTACATCCCCTAACCCTGCTTCATAGCATATCGTAACACAATAGCCCAACCCCACAACCAAACAAGGGCAAGGGTTGGCCCACCACACCATGATAGTCCATGTTCCTATGCCACTAACATATGGTCACTCATGTTAGGTTTAAGAATTGACCAACCAATCCTATGGCTTGCTATATGATAATTGATTATATATATATATATATATATATATATATATATATATATATATATATATAGTGTGTCTTGTCGAAGCGGGGCTAGGTAAGCCATGAATAACACATTGTATATAGAATATTCACTAGTCCCTCATAAGGCTACCATGCCAAACAGATCAGTAACTATTCTAGTTCTCTTATAGGGATATGCTGGTTCGACATATAATAGTAGTCAAGTATTGTACTCCACTAGTGTAGATGATATATAGTATCCATGGTGGTTGGCGTTGTATGATATCGAGATAACTTATGGTATCCATAGGTGGCCCAGCATGCATGATCTCGGGATCATGTTCCCTC
The DNA here is from genome assembly GCA_029216955.1 of Iris pallida. Lineage (NCBI taxonomy): Eukaryota > Viridiplantae > Streptophyta > Magnoliopsida > Asparagales > Iridaceae > Iris > Iris pallida. The sequence goes on from JANAVB010007596.1 coordinate 12,686,580, forward strand.
CCATTGCTTCTATAAATTTTAGTTTCATAAGTAACCCTATAGTTATCTGGAATCTCGTGTCATGGTCACACTATCCTCCTCCTAGATGTCGTACCTTAGTACGAGTACACTTAGTATAAATATATATTGGTTCCTATGGTCCCAATCTTAATTCATAACGAGCGTAATACAACAATTCTACCAAATATTCTATCCATGCTACATCTACTAACCAACTATAGAACGTCCGTACAATAATCTGAGTATAGTATAATATATCGGGAATGTATCAAGAACCTTTGCACCTCAGTGCACAGGTAGCACCTCGGTGCATTGAAAAGATAGTACACTCAGTACAGAAACTTGAAGTATCGGTATGGATACACGTAGTCAAGTTAGGATACCGGGTCAATTAGTCAGTCAAGTAAATCCTTATCTCATATCGTAGCATATATATCAGGTCGAATATACAGTCTGTGCCCCTACTGTAATACTCTACAACTCTATCACCGAGTTCATCGAGTAGTGATCATCATCCAAAAAATTTAGAACAACAAAAGTTCTTAATTTGAATAATATATACACACTATACAAAGCCTAAAACTCCTCAAGGACTGTGACTAAACTATAACACAGGGTCCCTAGACATCATAAGAGAAGGTTCAGAAGTAGTTCGGTCCTTAAAACTATCTAAACTCACTTTTGGGTCACAAACCGGTATATCGTCGGTACTCACCAGTATACCGGTGGTATATTGGTTTTATGTCCAAAATTTTCTCTGTCATACAAACTGGTATACCTCGGTACTCACCAGTGTGTCCCGCCCCGCTCAGTTCAACAAGATGAATCAATGGACGCAATAGCGTTCGGACTAGGCTATGCAGTGACTTGCTAGGAGTTCCGCTCGGTCGATGCAACTCATCTTTCAGGTGGCTAGCTTCGACGAACTCGTCTCTGCTTTGCCTTCACACTTAATAAAATGGATATTTTCTAAAAAACTGAGTATGTATGCTAAAAGAGATGAACCCACATAGTTAAGGGAATAATCTCGTCCTGTATCTAATTTGTGTAGAACATGGAAATATTGAACCTGATGCCATAGATAGTACTTCATGTTGGGTTTTCAAATTGGTACTTGTTCTTTCGATCCCATGACTTAGGTAAAGTAGAGTTCTCTTATGCTGCCATATAGACTTGTAAAATTCCTAAATTTTTACTTTAAATTTTTTTATAAACTGAGTATTTCAAACTTTTACTTGGTATTTGTACGTCGCATAGTCGTATTATATGTCGCGTATGAACTCAATATTTTATATGCCTCGTCGAGTGCGAAAATGTGCGAGGTACATATTTTTGTAAAAATATTTTATTTTAGAAACGTGAATTTTCAAATAATAAATAATAAATATTTATTTTCGATTACTTAAAGTTGTAGAATGTGTCGCATTTGGAATTTCCAAAACTTTATTTTACATCATGGAAGTTATATAAATAGTAATTTAAAAACGAGGTTTATGCAAATGTTTATTTTATACAAGACATATAAATTTAATCCTTTTTCGAATTTATTGATATAAATATTTTATTATTCAAGAGGATATTTAAAATTATTTATTATTTTCGAAATTAATTATTGGTATTTTGGAAAATATATTTGAAAATTTTTGTGGCCATTTTAAATCTCAATTTGATTTTATGGTTTTAATTTAAAAAGTTTAAAGGTAGAATTTATATTTATATTTGAGTTTAAATGATCTAGAATTTAATTTGAATTTAATTTAAATTTAGATTTGATTAATTTGAATTAAAATTTATGTATTTATTGGGAATTTAATCAAATCCCTATCCAACTGGGAATTCTATATCCTATAAATAGGCAGGTACTCGTCCATAATTTGCTACCATCTAAATTGTGCATCGTGTCTGTGCCTCCCTACATCCACTATATTTCCAGTACATATACATGTTCTTTCCGTGTCCGACATGTCGGACAACCCTGTTCCCGTGTCTCGCAGGACACAACCATCGACCCTTCTCTGTCGTGTCGACGAAGTCCTCCTACCCATTTCACTGTCATCACCACAGCCCCAGCCTTCACCACAGCCCTATCACCGTCGCCAACATCCCCGACCAACTCTGGTCGACACCACCACGCTCAGCATCTCCACAATTCGCCACCCCAGCCCCTTCACCATCGCCGTTATCCCCAATAACCAAAGACCCGTATTACCACCATGTTGTCGCGCCCGAAAAACCTTAAATCCTACCGCCAAACGCGGATTCGACATCGCCACCACCACCACCAAGATTTCAAAGAAGAAGAGAGGAACCCTAACCTGACCTCAGCCTCCGCTGGGCTCCGATCGTCGTCGCTGCTGGCGAACCGCCGCCGCCTCAGCCGGGAGTCCGTCCATCCCTCTTAACTCCGCCTCCACCGCCCTTGCCGGAGACGCCGAGACGGAGATCTTCCGTGTAGCACACTGGTGATGCCTGATCCTCTCCGCCCGACGTCCGAGTACGCGCCTCCGCCTCCGACTTCCCGGCCCCCAGCACTAGTCGGAGACGCGCCCTCGCCGGTGCTCAAACCCGATGTGCCAGCCTCCGGAGCTCCGTACCGTGCCACCACTGCCGCCCGGAGTAGCGACGTCCCCTTAGACGCCACCTCAGCGCCTCCGCGGGCCTGTCCGCCGGCCGTCGGCCCGTCCAGCCGAACCCCGGTGAGACCCCTCCCAACCTCTTCGTTCTTCTCTCTCTTGAGTGTGTGAATTTTGGGGGAGTGGGTTCTGTTGAGGGGATTAGTTAGGTTATAAGTATTTTTTTATTATTATCATTATTTACTAATAATGTTATTAGATTATTATTATGATTGTTATCATATTATTGATATTATTATTATTATTATTAGAGTTTGTATATTATTATACATATTATTAGTAAGTATTACTACATTGTTACTTTACCAAAATAATTGATTATATTAGTATTATTTTAGATAGTTTTTGGTATTATTATTAATTATTATTATTATATCACTGTTATTATTATTAAAATTTTGGAAAATAGTTATATATATTTTATAGGATTATTATCATATTTTAGAGAATTATAATATGCTCATATTTACTAAAGTTAATTTCCTGATTATAAACTAACTTCTAGAATTTTTATTTTAAATAGTTTTCTATCTGTAAATCTATAATTTCCAAACTTCGAATATGTGTGGCAAAAAATATTTTGTGTATTTTTCAAGTATTTAATGTAAATACTTTTAAACTAATAAAAGGCAATTTCCAAAAATTATATTTTGTTTTCAAGTAATATATTTATATAAAATATTTACTTAGTAATATAGTTTTGCCCACAAATAATTTTTTCTAGATTATGATTTTTATATTTTTCTAAATAAAGGTAGTTACCAATTTATATACAGATTTCTAGTATTTACAAATATTTGCGAAAGTATATGTTAGAAAAAACAACTAGTTTCGAAATTCGTATAAATATTTTCTAAAAAGTATTATGAGTAATTTTTCCACAAACCCCTCGGATCATCATTGATACGACTGATTGTGCGTTTCTCTTCTCATGAAAATCGGACCCTCACATATCGACCATGGCTATTGGACGAACAGGACCTGTTGGATCATTGCACCCCACCAGGCGTAACACCAGGCAAGATGTACTTATATTTGATTCATGATATTTATATTGCTAGTGTTTACATAGTAAGAGTGTGTCCAAGTATGACTTGGGTGCCATCGATATGTATATCGATGCTTGTGTGTGTGTGTGCGTGTGTGTGGACCATATTGATAGTTGATATTTTGATATGTTGAAGTTATGCTTCACAATTCTTGACCGTTGACACGTCTCATACACGACACATGAGTGACGATCATAGAGTCGGCACGAACCTACTATTTGACTTGCTACGATACGGGCGGTTGTGTGTTGGTTCAATTATGGATTAGCGGAGTCTAGATAGCGACTTGCATAGAGATATGGATCGCCAAGACATGGATATGGCTTGTGTGATACATGGGCGGAGAAAACTACTGGGACGTATGAGCTAGCCCAAGCCTTCTAGTTGCCCGGTTATAGGTTCATGGTTTCCCTGTTATGGGTGTATCACTAGAGGATATATCCATTGCACGGCCCTGACCATGCGGCAGATACGGTCAGGAGGTATGCTAGCGATGCAAAGTATGACTAGGGATATATCCATTGCACGGCCCTGATCATGCGTCAGATACGGTCAGAGACGTATACTAGTTCATGCGAAAGCCTCTAGTGGATGCTATGCTTTATTCCTACCCACTTATACGTTCCAGTATAGTTTTGACTTGCATTACATAGATGGTTAGGTTCCATTGTGTTGGAGTATGTGATCTTTCCTTTGTCATGTTTCATTTACAGTTCATTATGGTATTATTTTTATGTATCTTGTTACGTCCCTCTGAGGACCTGGTTATTCTCCAGGTGTGTGCTTTCATGCATTTCTACAGGTGTTCTAGCCAAGGCTGTGATCTCTCTATTTTTCGAAGATGATTGCTCTCTTGGTCATTTTGTCGATCGCTTTCTTGTACATTTATTTCATTGAGATAGTTGGTAGTGGACTTTGTCTCTGCCCAACGATTGTACCATAACTATTCAAGTTGATTCTATCTTTATTCTTTATATATTTGTGGATGAGATTTAGCATGTCTTGGTTCTCTACATTTTACATCTTATGTATTTATACGAGGATTCCATACATTGGAGTATCTTCATATATCTACAGCTGGCATGTTTGCGTATTAGTCCTATATGATTTTGGGACTGGGGCGTTACATTTTTGTGGTGGTCCATGCAGGTCAAGTTTGCCGTTTCAGTTACATGACTGTACCGAACGGGCCTGCAATCTCGGATTAGAGTCTAGAAATCTCATCCACTTACTTGATCACCTTCTTTGATTCAAATCTCTGAACTCTCGTTCGACTTCCTTGCATCCTGCTTGATTCTCCTACCATAAACTTTACCTCTTATTTCATGCTTACCGACCGTTAGGAAGATGACTACACTAGTATATGTTCATAGGTCAAACACCTGGCTTGAAAGATTTCATTGGCAATTAGCATGCATTAGAGATCATATTGGAGTTATAAAGACATTTTTACTGTAAGAATCAAAGGACCATATCTTCTTGATGTATGATCTTGTAGGAAGAATTAGTTGATTCCAAGTTGGGTAGTAGCAACATTTCAAACTTATGAGATTGTTGGAATTTTATTACTACAAGGAGATAGCTAGAATCTATATACAAATGAGGAAAACAAATTGATATTTGATTTTGAGTTTTGAAAGTCTTGAGTTATGGAGTTATGATTACTCATCCTTGAAAGTCCTTGAAGAGATATAAAAATTAGTTTAAAGAGGATTTAAATATTGCAATATGATTACGAGTTTTTAAGTTTGAAGTGAAAAAGGGGGTTTAAAATATTTCGAAAGATGTGAAATGGACTTGGAGAGAAATTTCAAATAGTGTTTCATGAATTATGATCTATGAATTTATTTAGAGTTACAAGTTTGATTATGAACATTAACAATCTTGGTAGATTTGATTAGTGATATGCTAAGGTTCACTTCTTGAGATTTGTTTAAAGATTTAAGATTTAAAGTCATGAAGGATAAGAAAATTTTTGAGGAAAACTCGAGTTCAGGATTTTAATGGAAGGCAACTAAAATAGCATTAATGAGATAGAAGTATTCCACTAGTTGCAATATCACTTGTGCCATGATAGTTGTATATACCCCAGTGTAGTTAGTCATCTACCGAGCATGGATATCTTAAACTTGACTTACTCAACCTCGACTCAATTCTTTCGACCCGCGGACTGCTTGTGATTCATTTAATTCCTTAAATACTTAAGGTTTATCTTGAATACTTGATCCATTGTTCCATCATGCTACTAGCTTAACTCTTGCAAGTTAAGTAGAATGCCCCACGGTCTAGTAATTCCATTGACTTTATGACTTATTGAGGAACTTAGACTGTTGGTATTTTCTTTTCATTATCTAGTGTACTTATATTTTGACTAGCTCGACTAACGCCACAATGTAGCCTAGTTTTACAAGCTCACCCTTTATGAAGCTTGTTCACGACATATGTTATTGGAAGAGCTCCCACTAACATATCGTCTAATCAGAACCAGTGCATGATGGTCTGATCAACCTAGTGCACTTTGGTTCACTTTTACCTATTATTCTACGTGGATGAGACCTAATTAAACTTGACCTCTAGAATCCATCCACGACTGCCTTGAAAATTCTTTCGAAATTATACGGTCGTTTGAATCACGTGTTCGTATTCGATAAAATCGTCATTGAACTCCTTATTGCTTTCGCCTTTACCTATCAAAGGAGGGCAAAGGGGCATGATACTAGAAAATTCTCTAGCTACCCTATCACCTATGACCCTCACCACTCAAGGTTGCTATATTCATCCTAAACTACTCATCTGTTGGCCAATATTTACTTCTATGACCTTCTAAATTTAGCACTCTCCAACCTGTACCTTCAACCTATCTCCAAGCATACCTTCTAGGTATTTAATCTATCTTCTCAAATCGTTATGGCACGTTCTAACTTTAACATTTTCCTTCTTGTGTTAACCTATGATTATCCTTGCCGTTATTGAAATCGAGATTTCCTAATGCATCTTTCGTTGAACATTGTGAACTGTTTTGTGCCTTCTCACCCCTGCTAACCCTTAATTTCGAGGACGAAATTCTTTTAAGTTGGGTAGGATGTAAACCCCTAAATTTCTACTTTAATTTTTTTTATAAACTGAGTATTTCAAACTTTTACTTGGTATTTGTACGTCGCATAGTATTATATCCGTCGCGTATGAACTCAATATTTTCATATGCCTCGTCGAGTGCGAAAATGTGCGAGGTACATATTTTTGTAAAAATATTTTATTTTAGAAACTTGATTTTCAAATAATAAATAATAAATATTTATTTTTGATTACTTAAAGTTGTAGAATGTGTCGCATTTGGAATTTCCAAAACTTTATTTTACATCATGGAAGTTATATAAATAGTAATTTAAAAACGAGGTTTATGCAAATGTTTGTTTTATACAAGACATATAAATTTAATCCTTTTTCGAATTTATTAATATAAATATTTTATTATTCAAGCGGATATTTAAAAATATTTATTATTTTTGAAATTATTATTATTGGTATTTTTGGAAAATATATTTGAAAATTTTCGTGGCCATTTTAAATCTCAATTTGATTTTATGGTTTTAATTTAAAAAGTTTAAAGGTAGAATTTATATTTATATTTGAGTTTAAATGATGTAGAATTAAATTTGAATTTAATTTAAATTTAGATTTGATTTATTTGAATTAAAATTTATATTATTTATTGGGGATTTAATCAAATCCCAATCCTATCCAACTGGGAATTCCACATCCTATAAATAGGCATGTACTCGTCCATAATTTGCTACCATCCAAATTGTGCATCGTCTGTGCCTCCCTACATCCACTATATTTCCAGTACATATAATCGTTCTTTCCTGTGTCCGACATGCCGGACACAACCCTGTTCCCGTGTCTCGCAGGACACAACCACCGACTCTTCTCTGTCGTGTCACGACGAAGTCCCCCTACCCATTTCACTGTCATCACCACAGCCCCAGCCTTACCACAGCCCCATCACCTTCGCCAACATCCCCGACCAACTCTGGTCGACACCACCACCGCTCAGCATCTCCACAATTGCCACCCCAGCCCCTTCACCATCGCCGTCATCCCTAATAACCGAACACCCGTATTACCACCACATTGTCGCACCCGAAAAACCTCAAATCCTACCGCCAACACCGCGGATTCGACATCGCCACCACCACCACCAAGATTTCCAAAGAAGAGGGGGAACCCTAACCTGACCTCAGCCTCCGCCTGGGCTCCCGACCATCGTCGCGTGCTGGCGAACCGCCGCCGCCTCCGTCGGGAGTCCGTCCATCCCTCAACTCCGCCTCCACCGCCTTTGCCGGAGACGCCAAGCCGAGATCTTCCGCGTAGCACACCGGTGATGCCTGATCCTCTCTCCCCCGGCGTCCGAGTACGCGCCTCCGCCTCCGACTTCCCGGACTCCCCCAGCGCTGGTCGGAGACGCGCCCTCGCCGGCGCAGCGCCATTGCCGGCACTCAAACCCGACGCGCCACAACTGCCGCCCGGAGCAGCGCCGTCCCCTTCGACGCCACCCCAGCGCCTCCGACGCCTGTCCGCCGGCCGCGGCCCGTCCAGCCGAACCCCGGTGAGACCCCTTCCAACCTCTTCGTTCTTCTTTCTCTCTCTCAGTGTGTGAATTTTGGGGGAGTGGGTTCTATTGAGGGGATTAGTTAGGATTAATGTATTTTTTTATTATATTATATTATTACTAATAATGTTATTAGTATTATTATTATGGTTGTTATCATTATTATTGATATTAATATTATTATTATTAGTATAATTATTATTATTATCATTATTATTATTATTATTAATTAGAGTTTGTATATTATTATACATATTATTAGTATTAGTATTACTACATTGTTACTTTACCATAATAATTGATTATATTAGTATTATTTTAGATAGTTTTTGGTATTATTATTATTATTATTATTATTATTATTATTATTATTATTATTATTATTATATCACTGTTATTATTATTAAAGTTTTGAAAATAGTTATATATTATTTTTATAGGATTATATCATATTTTGGAGAATTATAATATACTCATATTTACTAAATGCAAATTTCTGATTATAAACTAACTTCTAGAATTTTTATTTTAAATAGTTTTCTATCTGTAAATCTATAATTTCACCAACTTCGAATATGTGTGGCATAAAATATTTTGTGTATTTTTCAAGTATTTAATGTATAAATACTTTTAATCTAATAAAAGGCAATTTCCAAAAATTATCATATTTTGTTTTCAAGTAATTATATATTATATAAAATATTTACTTAGTAATATAGTTTTGCCCACAAATAATTTTTTTTAGATTATGTTTTATATATTTTTCTAAATAAAGGTAGTTACCAATTTATATACGGATTTCTAGTATTTACAAATATTTGTGAAAGTATATGTTAGACTAAAAACAACTAGTTTCGAAATTCGTATAAATATTTTCTAAAAAGTATTATGAGTAATTTTTCCCACAAACTCCCCTCGGATTATCATCATTGATCACGACTGATTGTGCGTTTCTCTTCTCATAAAAAATTGGACCCTCGCATATCGACCATGGCTATTGGACGAACAGGACCTGTTGGATCATTGCACCCCACCAGGCGTAACACCAAGCAAGATACCTTGCCATCTTGTACTTGTATTTGATTCATGATATTTAATATGTTGCTAGTGTTTTACATTAGTAAGAGTGTGTCCAAGTAGGACTTGGGTGCCATCGATATGTATATCGATGCTGTGTGTGTGTGTGTGTGTGTGTGTGTGTGTGTGGACCATATGTGATAGTTGACATTTCCGATATATGAAGTTATGCTTCATAACTTCTTTGACCTGTTGACACGTCTCATACACGACACATGAGTGAGGATCATAGAGTCGGCACGAACCTACGTATTCGACTTGCTACCGATATGGCGGTTCGTGTGTCGGTTCAATTATGGATTAGCGGAGTCTAGATAGCGACTTGCATAGAGATATGGATCGCCAAGACATGGATATAGCTTGTGTGATACATGGGCGGGGAAAACTACTGGGACGTATGAGCTAGCCCACAGCCTTCTAGTTGCCCGGTTATGGGTTCATGGTTTCCCTGTTATGGGTGTATCACTAGAGGATATATCCATTGCACGGCCCTAACCACGCGTCAGATACGGTCAGGAGGTATGCTAGCGATGCAAAGTATGGACTAGGGGATATATCCATTGCACGGCCCTGACCATGCGTCAGATACGGTCAGAGACGTATACTAGTTCATGCGAAAGCCTCTAGTGGATGCTATGCTTTATTCTACCCACTTATACGTTCCAGTATAGTTTTCGACTTGCATTACACCTAGATGGTTAGGTTCCATTGTGTTGGAGTGTGTGATCTTTCCTTTGTCATGTTTCATTTACAGTTCATTATGGTATTGTTTTTATGTATCTTGTTACGTCCCTCTGAGGACCTAGTTATTCTCCAGGTGTGTGCTTTCATGCTTTTCTACAGGTGTTCTAACCAAGGCCGTAATCTTCTCCATTTTCGAAGATGATTGCTCTTGGTTCGTTTTGTCATTTTGTCGATCGCTTACTTGTATTTATTTCATTGAGATAGTTGGTAGTGGACTTTGTCTCCGTCCAACGATTGTACCATAACTATTCAAGTTGATTCTATCTTTATTCTTTATATATTGTGGATGAGATTTAGCATGTCTTGGTTCTCTACATTTTACAGCTTATGTATTTATACGAGGATTCCATACATTGGAGTATTCTTCGTATATCTACAACTGGCATGTTTGTACTTAGTCCTATATGATTTTGGGACTGGGGCGTTACAAGACTATCGACTTGTTGGCATAGTCTATACATTTCTACAATTTAATGCATGTTCCTATGGGTTAAATGCTTGTCACAGAAGTCATGTTCCCACGGTCTCAAATGCTAGTCATAGCATGCACGTTCTATGGTTTAAAAGGCTTGTCATACAGAGTATGGCTTAGTTGGTAGTACTATACGGAACACAGTTGGTTCAAGTTAAGCATGAGGGCTATCAAGTACTCGTTCTTGAGTTTGAGTCAAAAAAGTATGGAAGCACAGAACGTTTTCGTGGTGGTAGTCACTAGTTTGGTAGCTACATGAAAGTATAGGAAAGGAAAGATGGGGAATGGTTCAGAAGCATGGTAAGTTGAGTTAAGTCTTGCATGATCATTAGACAACTTGTGTACAAGTTATTGGTTCCTCGAACGATTATCGGGGCACTAGGATCGTGTCGTCCTAGAAGGAGTTGTAGGTATTGCGTATCCTTCAGCAGGGGTGCGACTGAGTCTAAAGTGTACGTCACAATATAGTTGCAGGACCTTCGATGGAGTTCATGCCTTGCACTCAAAATGTTCATGTATGCTATGAAGTCTGTGGATAGCATTGTCATGCTAGTGACCTTCATTTAGATTTATTCGACGTGATAGCGGCAATCTGCATGCATGCCATATATTTAGTCAAGAGTGGATGCACTACACAAAACTTATGAGCCTAAGTTTGGCTTCAGTAAAAATACGACTTTTGGTAAAATATGTGGTGTTATGGTTTAGTAGTTTGACACAAACTCCGTACGTTATAACATTATTATTGTGATGAACAGAGAAGACAAAAGAATGTAAGTATGGTAAGTTTACACTATGTTGCAAGGCACGGTCACGTTGTTATGTCACAAATAGGCTTTGTAGTATATGCTGTGTAAATGATCCTAAGACAGGATTAAAAAGATAACTAAATCATAGGGCGCACTAACAATAACGTGTTGGTTTTGTATAGGTAGACGAGAGGCCTCTCCTCTATTGCATTCAATGTATTGATATCCCCACAGTTTGTTTGCAGGTTTTAGGTGGTAACTCGTTCGCTACGGAGTTGGCTTGGACATGTCGAGCCATGGAGTTCCTTGGTGTTTCGAGGCGTACGGCCGCGTTGAAGTCTTCACTTATACGGAACATAATGTATGGACATTGCCCTCTTCAAGTTGTATGCCTAAGGACATGATATTTTGTATTGAAAGATAAGAGAGAGCTGCGTGATTATATTCAAAGAGAAAGTTATTGAGCGACTGTAATCTTGGCCTCGATCATTTGTAAATTCTGCTGTAAATATTAAATAAAAATGAGTGCATTTTGTATACGTTTGTGTTGCTTCAAAATTTTTGCTTCAGAACTTCTGTACGACTCTAATGTTTAGCTCCTCAAATCGACCATTTTGGTATTCGCCTTACGGGAGCACAACTTAGACTTGCGTGTCATCACTCCCTAGCAAAGGACAATCGGTTTTGCAGAACCGGGGATTAACAAAGTGGTATCAAAGCACGATTTTACGTCCTTAGATTTTTTGATTGAATTCATTTAAACTCTGATATTGTTTTGCAATTGATATTGGTGACGCTCTCTCTCAATATTTTGTAGGATGTTCCATATAATAAGTCTATATATTTATAAATCATACACGGGTAAATTAGTTGAACAAAAAGGGTTTCACGTAAGGCTTGTTGGTTGAGTTGAGATAGGCAATACACACCAATGTTTGCATCGATGATAGAAAGTCGTGTGGGATCTAAATATTTTCGGATGAGGGTTCATTGGACCCGATTTATTGGATGTTGAATAGCTATCGATAGAGGTATTATCAAAAGACAATATTGTCAGAGCGATATAGATGGAACGTGCTTGAATCTCGAAGAATAGACCAATGGGATACTTAAGTAAATCAGTTGTGATTTGATATTAGTCTCGATGATTTATCGAGTGACTCGATCCTTGACTGGTATATGAGATAGCCTTTGGAATGTTCGATCAATTGGAATTTGGGATACTAATGAGTCTCAGAAAGCGATGCTATAGTACAAATCCTTAGAATGAGTTTGATAGAGTTAGTCGTGACTTAGACATCTAATATGAGTGTGATTCAGAAGAAGAAGAATGACACGCATCAGATTTGGGATTCTGTTGGCTTCGATAAGAGTGTATAAATTGATTGAGAAAAAGTTAAGGTGTAATAAATGAATGACTCAGTCGAGGAATTAATATAGACAAAACGTTTACTACAAAAATACAGTTAATTAGCGACGAACCTTAGCGACGGATGTGAACCAGTCGCTGTATATCGACGGACTAACGACTAACTAGCGACTGACTTGCGATCGACAATTTATGTAAAATATATATTAAATTTACATCACTAATCCATTGCTAACAACCTATGATGATTAGCGATGGACCATTTCCGTCGTCGGCTACGAATAAAATTGAAACACCAGCCTTTTCTTCTCATTCTCAAAATTTAACCAAAAACGTTCTCCCGAAACCCTTTCTCCTTCCCGACCCCGACCCTCGACCCCCTCTCCTCCTCCTCCGGTGGCCGTCGACCCCCCACCTCCTCCTCCCTCGATGACCCCAGACCCTCTCTCCTCCTCCTTCGGTAGGCGATCCGATCCCCTCTCCCTTGCTCAGGTGAACGCGACCCCCTCATCCTCCTTTGTCTCCCTCGACCCCCTCCTCCTTTGTCACCACCGCCATACCCAACCCTAGCACCACCACCCCCATCTCCCGAGGAGATTAGGCAAGTCCTCTTCTCCTCCCCTACTTTAATATTTTTTTCATGTTCTTTAAATTTGTTCATGTTTGTCAATTTATTGTGATCAATTAGGTATATTCTGTATTAGGTCAATAATTAGGTTGATATATATATATATATATATATATATATATATATATATATACTTAGGACAATGAGTCAACCCTAACAAAAGTGTCATTTACGTGCATCATTCTACCGATAGAGGACACTTCGCCATCCTCTCTAATATCACCTCCTTCACAGTCGCGTACCCTAGGGTGCCCGCTGGTATATGGCAGATCCAATGCCAGGATTTTTGACGGTCTGGTTAGCAGAATTAGAAGGAAGTTAGAGGGATGGCACAACGCGATTTTATCGCCAGACGGGAAGATGATTCTGATCCAGCACGTGCTTTCCTCCATTCTGCTGTACACCCTAGCCGCTTCTTCCCCCCCAAGAAGGTTTCATGCATAGAAAACTTATTCGGCAACTTCTTCTGGGGTTATTGTGATGGGAAGGACAAGCACCACTGGGCCGGCTGGGATACAATGGCCAGACCCACTGCTGAAGGTGGTCTCGACTTCTGTAGGTTGGCACATGTGGTTGTTTGCCATTGATTGTAAAAGAACAGAACAATTATCGGAGGACTAAACTTAGACTCACAATACAAACTCGCTTGTACAAAGAAAGCCTAGCGACGAAAACCTAGGTACAGTAATCTAAGTACAATTATTTATTTTAGATTCTGGGAGGGTGACGATAGAGGCTCGGGAAAGCGACAGCAGCTCTGCCTTACTCCTTGGACGATCGGGTGCAGCCTTGGCTCTGGAGAAGAAGTACTTGACGTTGATGAAGAAATGCTTCTTTATTCTCTCTGAATCTGAACCGGCGGTCTCTCTCTATGTGTGTCTGTTCGTCCTTGCGTGTCTGTTCCTTCTCTGCAAGGGAATGGCACCTTGCTATTTATAAGAGTAGGGGGGCATCATTAGGGTTTTGCAATGATTGCCCATTCTCAAAAGTCGGTGGTTGAAAGTTAATCTGGGCCGTCCATCTTGCATATAATAGATTTGAGCAATTAATGTGATTGCATTAAATCTCTGTAGGGAATAAATGCTGATTGCCATGAATATTCGCGACTTGTAATGGCCTGCCACATGTCTAATTTGCTCGATTTGATTTGATCTGGGTATTTATTGTAACAAATCTAATTAAGATTTGTTAACACCCATAATCCCAGGAAGATAAGACTGCCACGTGTCTCAATCATCTTGGCAGAGCCGCAGATGAGTGGGCCGCATGAGGCTAAATGGCCGCATGAAGATGAGCAGTCGCATGGGGATGAACAGCCGCATGAAGATGGACAGCCGCATGCTGATGGAAGGCCGCATAAGGGATGCAGCCGCATACTGATGGGCGGCCGCATAAAGGATGCAGCCGCATGAAGATGGGTGGCCGCATAAATGTAGCAGCCGCATGCCTCGGGTTATGATGGATTCTGCCAACTGTGAGAAGATTTTCTCCTCTTCCCTAGGGACGCCCATTACGTCAGTCATTATTGCACCTTTTTGTCAGAGCTGTCATTTGTCAGATTTGTAAGCCGTTAGGGCATTAAATGCAGCAAAAGACGAAGAGCTGTTGAAGGCCACGTGGCTCCTCTCTGGGCCGCATGGAATTATTCGAGCCGCATAGACTCTTGAACCGCATGGGCTCTCCGAGCCGCATGGGGATTCTTGGCCGCATGAACCTTTCTTTATTCTTTTTCATGCTTCTACAGTGGTGGATGCCTGCTCGATGAAGTTATGATGGAAGCTACGTGTGATCAAATCTCTGTGGGCTCGTTTCTTGAAGGCCAGATACTACAAGCACATTCCCCCGACCGTCGTGCCAGTTAACTGCAGATCTTCCGTCTCCTGGAGAAGAATCCTGAACGTCCGCGCCTCGTCGAACCATGGATTTGCCTCCTATTAGGGACAGAAGATTCGTCCTTTTCGTCGAAAGATGGTTGGGGGACGATCTTCTTCCTCCTAACCCGATCGCCCCCGCCAAATGCACCATTCGGGATCTGTAGAATAGCACCGGGGAGTGGAACTGAGATAGGAGCAGAGAGTGGACGACGAGGAGGCCATTGCAACCTTAGCTGAATTAGGTTTGACGGTAGGGTTGGACCGAGACACCTTGAGGTGGACCCTTACGGCTAACGGCTTGTTCACCTTGGTGTTAGCGAGATGGACAGTCCGCGGCCCCGGCACTCCATCCCCACTATAGGATCTTTCTGGCAGCCATGTATCCCCAAGAAATAGGCTTTTCTGATTTGGAGAGCGCTACACAAGAAACTACCCACAGACGATGCCCTCACCACTCTTGGATTCAACATGGTGTCGGTACCATTGCTGTCAAGAGAGAAAGAGTAAGGATGCCAAACATATTTTTGCGTTAGGGGTCCTTGTCGAGAAGTTGTGGTCTGTGTTCTTCCTCTGTTACAACCGTGATCCTCATGTTGGGTGCTTTAACGATCTCCTAGCCTCTTGGGGCAGTGCCTCGCACGACCATCAGATCGTCGCAGCCCCATTATGTGGACCATTTGGAAGAATCACAAGAAATTCAGATACGAAGGCTCATTTTCAACTCCAACCAACTGATCTGCGAGGCGTATAGACAGATCCACAAGCGTAGCACACTTTATAAGTGTAGAAGCATAAAAAAAGTGTAGGGTGACACAAGGCGCAGGTGGGTACTCTCGCTACCCACCCATCTTCACAGGCGCAGATGACGATCTGTGCTAGTTGGTGCTCTCGCTACCAACCCACCTTCATAGAAGCGCAGGCGGTCAAGCACGCAACTGAAAAGACAAACTCACAAAAAACAGATAAAAAGTTCAAGGAAAGTTCTTTTTATTAAATCATGGCTACAAGAGTATTACAGATTCGTCATGATTACATAAAAAAGACTTCCTAATTACAAGGATCTATTACAAAATACTTGTGATTACATATGCTGAACTAAAAACTCCTACAGATCTACGCTAGGGTTCATCTTCACAGCGTAATCGTCATGAGAGGAGAGACTGTGGATAGAAGATGTGAATACAGTCGCCATCAAAGTTTGCCACCACAGTACCCCCCCTCTCAGACGCACAGCTCTTCCTTAAGCAGCTATTGGCCCGAGCGAGAATTCAGTCCATAGCACGACATGAGGCCCTTTTCAAAAGCGCATCAGCTTCTGAGGCTCTTCCAGCCTAAGAAGAGCGCAGCCGCCAATGAACAGGGTAGAGCACAACCTGCGGCGCTTCATGTTGGCAACCAGACCGAACTCGGTCGTCAGGACCTCCAAGACCTCCAAGTTGTCGCTCACGTTCGAACTCCCCATGGAAGCATTCCAGTACATTCCGAAGCTCATTAGCAGTTCTTCTACGAAGGCAGAACTCCTTTGAATGAAGGGATCCTCAACCAAAATCCAACTTAAGTAAGGCCAACGCCGCTCGAAGCTAAGTCTGGATCCAACATGGTGTAGAAGGACAAAAAGAGAAGACATGACTCTTCGGAAGAAACTCTTCCTTATATAGGGCGGGAGTGGTCCAAGACATAGGCCACAAGGCCGTCGGTCAAAATTCTCACATTAATGGGGTGAACCTAACACTCAACACGATGAATGTCATGACCCGCACCCGGTTTAGGGGCACGAGTACGTGGGTACGTCCAGCCTACGCCGTATTGTTGGCGGTAGAACGCTGTTCTTGGTCACAACTACACAATATTAAATACTCTCCAAACGAAGGATAATCTCAAAAGATACAACTCACACATAAACTAGAGGTAGATAAATGGCACGATAAGATAGATATTAAATCCACAGAATGAGATACAACCAGAAATAAAATAAGTCTAAGTGTTAATACTACTATATAACATCTGAAAGATATAAACTCAAGACACAATAAGTAAGATAAAGTCGTAGCAATCTAGTCTAGGAACTAGGGTAGCCTCCTCAGTGCAAGCTGGATCCTCCTGAGGGTCCAAGTCGCAAATGTCGTCTACATCAGCTGCATAGGGTAGTGCCAAGGTCCTCGAAGTTATCTGAAATATTTGGTCAAGTCCAATCAGGACAAACATGCACATATCTCCAAAACAATCCAAAACATGGCAAGAAATATAGAACAAGCAGTAGAATAAAATACATGAACTGTAAAGAAATGTACATGAAGAACAAAAAATATATGAAACTCCGTAGAGAAGGATGTACATGAATAGTTAAAATATACAAATCTGAGTACATAAAAGTTTTATAGAAAATAAGAACTATAAGTGAAATATAAGTGATTTAGAGCACAAGATGGTTATGTAATCGGCTTGATTTACACACGTCTAAGTTACAGAGTTTGCACACGAGTATACTAAAAGAATGATCACTGACCACTTATACTCTCCCGTCCCCAATCAATACACAAGGATCCGATCGAGTTATGTTACGTACACGATGAATTGTTTGCATAAGAAGATCATGTGAGCATACGAGAGTACATGAGAGCACACAATTTATATACGAATAACACGAATACAAGGAGTACACGATGCACATAGTAAAATATATGCACATGAAATACCCGATGTATCCGCTGAGGGATAACATCGCACGACAAGATCCATATAGTACCAATCCGTGATAACGATGTGTCAGCATCAAGTAAAGTAGTCTAAAGCAGGCAATAGATACTATCATGAATGAAAATGATCAGAGAATGTACTCGCCTGATACCGAAACAACTGATATATAGAGTTATCCAAACTGAAGTCACAGAGCCCCATTTAGGGCAACACAGGTTATAAGAGTTCAATATTAAATATTTGAAATATATAATTCAATCTACATGATTCTAGGTCATTCTAGGTCCAAGTCAACTCTTGGTCAACTCTGGTCAACAACTAGTCAAACTAGGTCAACTGTCTAGGGTTTGGTCAAACTCTAGTCTACAATGCTATTGGATCAATTTTGGTCAATCCTAGTCAACAAGTCATTTTTAGGCCTATTGGGTTAATTTTAAGGTAACACAAAGTATAGGCTATGATATTAAGGCAGTAGATATAGATATCAAGTATATACATACATCATATATATAATACCTCTTGTTATTATATATCATATATATCTATTCCTCAACAAATAGCAACTAGTCTACATAACACCATATATATTACACTACTATATATATATATATATATATATATATATATATATACATCACAACTGTTACTTCAAACAAATATAGTCTCCTACATACTTTTGAAAGTCGTTCCAAAATTATTTTAGGAACACCTTATACATGTTTCAAAATCTAGTTTGGGAACATCTAATAACCGTTCCAAATGATATTTAGAAACGCTTTATAATTGTTTCGATAATTGCAACGTCACTTTTAGGAATGATTTTCATGTGTTCCTAAAAATTAGGTACATAAAAGGTGTTCCTAAATGCCCATTTTGGTGTAGTGTATATGCATATATATATATATATATATATATATTATATATATAATATATATATATATTTATTTTATATTTATATGATTCATACATAATGCATGATATATATGAACCCTTCATGTTGTATACAGGTAAAACTGAAAATGAAAGGGCTAAGTATAGGTATGTTATGGACAAGGCGACTTAAGTTCAATACATGGACTCTAATTCAGGAACCCAGCCTCAGAACAGTCCATATTTGGACTGGGTATAGCAAATATAGGGAATAATGAGTATTCAAAATTCATGATTGGGTAAGCCCAGGTTCAAATGACCAATTCTATATGTAGGTTACATGTTACAGTAGACCAAAAAGGGGGCAGGATTTTGAGGTTCAAGTTGTGGACTTGGATGTTCAGGTCTGCACATTAAATCACTAGGCAGAACAACAAGGGTATCAACTGATAATCTAATGAGCATATATGCAGACAATGGACAGATAATTCAAGTTCATATGATACCTGGCCTCATATGTATATACTGTTTCAATGCAGGATCACCAATTTGGGGGGTGTATGAATAGCTGCTGTACAGGCAAGGGCCTACTATACAGGTAAGGGCCTGCTGTACAGTAAGAAGTGTAAGTGTGTGTGTGTCAAATAGTGCATAGCATGCATCAGAGATGAGAGTGTCTTATGAGCTTGTGAATGTGTCCAACCAAGTGGCCATACTGTGTCAAAACCCAGTGTCTAAAGTGTCAAAAGGTGTCAACATGTATCAAAAAATAGTATGCAAGGGAGGTCGTACATGTGTCGAGTCCAATTGGACACGATGTGTCCAATCAAGGTGTCATGCAGGCGTGTCAGTAGGTAGACTACGTGTCAGGGTCTATGTGTTTCCAACTAGAATGGGTCCAAGTCGTGTCGTGTTGCGTGTCCAAGCGTATATCAGTGGGTGTTTATAATGTGTTCTCGTGAGTCGAAAGACCACTGCGAGGGAGAGAACTCCTCGAATTCTCCACGAATTCAAACTAAACTTCATGAGTGTGAGGTCAGACATTTCTCCAACATACTCATTAAATTTTGTGTCGTCTCGTGTCGTGTCCAGTGAGATATGGACTCATGGCAGCAGGACACGCCCCATAGCTTGTGCAATGTGTGCTGTCGTGTCCTCGTGTCCAAGAACCGACATGAAACAACCCTAAAATCGACTCAGTCGATAAGAAATGTAATCTACATAATATTAGCTACAAAATCTTGTAATTAGTTTTGGAAATTAAGAAGAAACATTTCTATGTGGCATTTCATCAACACTATGAATAGCCCTCCGATACGCATACCAAATGGATTCGATTTCTTACCAAACTTAGCACAGG
>JANAVB010007596.1:12706726-12814558 GCA_029216955.1 Iris pallida
TCCTTCATTTATCTTCCGTTCTGTTATGCCATGTCATATGTTGTGCAGATTTGCAGACATATACATCCTCTGCAGCCTCTTTGCAATTGGCAAGAATTGTATGGACTTGTACGGGTGCATCCGCGTCCGGACAATTGATTTTTCTTTGCCCCGAATTGGCTTGTACCGGTCCTCGTCACAGAAAATGCTTGTCTTTATCACTGTTCTCCTTGTAGTATAGCATGTAACCATTTCGACAGTAGTTTATCTTCTAGTAGCCCAATCCGAGTTTCAGCATCATCATCTTCGACTTGTAGAAGTTTTCAGGCAAATCATTTGATCCTTTTGGCAACAACTCTCTTACAAGCTGAATTATCCGGTCATAGCATTCTTGCAGTAAGTTAAAATCAGATTTAAGGTTCAACAACCGCATCACCACCGACAATACTGAATTAGAATCACAACTCGATATAACGGAGTATCAGCATGCTTGAACATATCGTAGAACTTCTTTGCATCAGGATTCGGATCCTCACGTGCCAGAGCAAAATCTAATACCATCTCACGTGCCAAATTTATTGGTTGCCGATATTCAAAATGATCTCCGAGAGTAGAATCTCTCACCTCGGTATTGAAGAAGGACTGAGATTGTGAAGCCGGAGATTCTCCTTGATTAATCCACACGTTGTAGTTTGGCATGAAACCCTTCTTGTAAAGGTGCTCTTCAGGAGTGACACCTCTCTAAATGGTATATTCTTACATTTGACACAAGGGCACTTTATGCGCCTTCCGTCCATGAAATCAGCATGGCTACTTGCATATATGAGAAATTGCTCGACGCCCGTATTAAAATCGTCCGTCAAGCCAATCATACTGTCATGTTGCCGATTATACATCCACGAACGGTCAAGTAAGTATCGACTCATGTTTCTAATGTACGTGAATAATTCTGCACCAAGAATTAAGATGCTATATATCACTTGGTATCATAAAACAAACCTAGTATAACTTGGTATGACGTACCCCTCACGTACATTCACTCATAAAACAAACCTAGTATAATTAGGTATCACGTTGATACTCAAGTATCAAATTGATACTCAAGTATATATCGCATTGATCAATCATACCTTAGTAATAAAACTACTACACCTATTTATTTCGTGTCCGTGTCCCGTCAAATTTCTAAAACTATTATACCGATAAATTTCTTTTATCTACTATACCTACTACTATACCGATAAATTTCAAATACGAAATTAAAATTGAAACCCTAGAATATGTTGAGAAAACACAACAAAGCATAAATAAAAATAAATGTAAATTAGGATTTAGGGTTTCGAACCTTGAAGAGGTTGGTCACGGAGAGGACCTCGGAGAAGAGGGGACGTCGGAAGGGGGGCACCGTAAGGGGGACGCCGGAAGGGGTGGTCACCAGAGGGGATACGACGGAGGAGGAGAAGAGGGAGGGTGTACGGGTTTCGAAAGAGGAAAAGAGGGAGGACAGAGTGGGGTAACACGCCGGAGGGAGGTGGTCGCCAGAGGTGGGGGCTCGACGGAGGAGGAGAAGAGGTGGTTAGGGGTTCGATCGGAGGAGGAGAAGAGGGAGGGGGCTGGAGTGGGGGAGGGCGCCGGAGGGGGTCACCGGAGGGGGCAGCGAGGGGGGTGATCGCTGGTCGGAGGGGGGAGGGGAGAAGATAGAAGGATTTTGAGAGTGAGAGAGAGATTGGAAATTTTCGAAATTTAAGTAACTTTCGAATTTTCACCGCAAATTAGCGACGGAAATTTTTCGTCGCTACATGGATATGTCACTAGGTAGTCCCTCGTTAGTCGCTACCTTTATGAAAAAATTTATAATAAAAATTAATCCTTCCGTTTCGACAATTATAGCAGCTTAGCGACGTATATATCTGTCGCTAATCAGTCAGTTGACATATTCTGTCGCTAAATGTTCGTGGATCCGTCGCTAAACTTATAAAAATTTAAGTGAAAAAATTCGTCGCCCGTAAGTCGCTTGTTGATCGCTAATTGGCGATTGATTACGCCGTCGCTAATTTTCAGTCGCTATTTGCCTATATTTTGGTAGTGAGTAACTTCCGTGGAGTCCACATCAACAATATTTGTTATAAGAGGTAGCTCGTCCTCCTGATAAGCTTTTTCGTCAACGTCAAAGGTATCTCTAGCTTTAGTCTTGCATACTGCCCACCATTCAGACCTCGTTGTTCCCTATCTCGGATAAGCTGTGAAGCACACAAGTTGAGTCTGAGTTGATAGGATAAATGGTTCGTAGCCTTGATATCTACGCTTGTAGTTTATATCCCCAGACTATGCTTGTCAATTTTCCAACCTTGATTTTCTATCGGATCGAACCATTCACACTTGAACAACACGATCTTAGCAGGTTCTCTGCCATAATTATATGTCAACTCCACAATCTCTCGCAAGATGCCAAAAAAATTATTGCCTGGATCGACATCTTTGTAGTTCGAAGATTTGATACACAAACAACTGATTTCGTGAAATCAAGATCCAGGAAGTTGTCTCTGATCGAAGCATTTGTAGACTTGAACCTAAAACCATTCACACAGTAACTTGGCTATATTTTAACAGCAGTAATTGGTCCCTTGGCAAGGTTTATAATTGATTCAATCTCGGGTGAAATTAAACGATCGACCTGAATACCAAAGAAGCGATAGTAAGTTATTTATTGCGTAGTTACATTAGAAGAGATTAGTAATTACCGAGCTGCTTACATATGCACTCAACCAGGAAGGAAAATAACATCTATTTCTTGTTCTAATGCTTCTCTGTTATGTAGGGTCTAACCGACCTCAACTCATCAATATATGTTCTGAAAAACAACAAAGCAACCGTCGATTAGTACTATAATATTAGCTTATACTATTAGATTGAGATGATGTAAATGCATCATTAATTACTTACCTCTCTAGCTTCTCCACTTTATCCTCGTCGTAATTGAGTAATATATACAACTGAGAAACCCTTAGCTCTTCGTCATTCAAATATCTTCTTCATTTCCTCCGAAGGCTTTCCGGACGCATTGAATACTTTCAATATTCCATCATTAGATTCTTAATATTCGTCGTCGTTTCTCGGAGCTCTCGTTCTATTCATAGCAACATGAGGTTTGAAATACGTTGAGCAGAAGTTTGTATCTCCTCGAGAACATAGGCTTCACAAAAAGAACCCTCGACCCGAGCCTTGTTTTTCACCTTTCTCTTTAGGTGGTTTAAATACTGCTCAAACGGGTACGTCCACCGATAACCGATGGGACCACCAATACGTGTGGTAGAAAAGATGAATGGGCAAATGCTCCAGGGAGTCAAAGAATCCAGGAGGAAACACCTTCTCGAGCTTTCACAGTGTTACCGCAATATCGTTTTCTTACTTTTCTAGACGATCGACGAGCAACTTAGTAGAACAAAGCTCTCTGGAGAATATACTAAGCACAGTTAATGGAACCCAAACAACCTGGGATAAGAATTCCCAAAATACAATCGGAATTAACCTCTCCATGAATACGTGACAACCGTGCCTCTTCATACCCGTCAGTTTGTTCTCCTTGAGGTCGATGCATCTTCTCAAGTTCGAAACATACCCATCTGGAAATTTTAGGCCTTGAATAAACCTACAAAGTCTCACTTTATCCTCCTTCTCTAATGAAAAAATTGCCTTAGGCTGCTTCAACTTTTCATTCCCCTCCTCTATCAAATGCAATATAGGACGTCTACATATTTCTTCCAAGTCCAATCTAGCCTTTGGATTGTCTTTCGTCTTCCTTTTTACGTCCATTAGAGTACTAATTATGTTGTCAAACACATTCTTCTTGATATACATGACATCAAGATTATGTCTAATCAGATTGGTGCTCCAATATGGCAGATCCCAGAATATACTCCTCTTCGTCCAGTTATGAGTGCGACCAAATCCGTCACACTTGTAGCCCTTAGCAGGCTCTTCAATAGCTCTTGGTAAATCTTTTACCTTTTCCCATATCGTGTATCTGGGCCACCTTGGAGGTGGATTAGCCTTCTCCACAACGCCGGCATGAAAAACATTCATGTTCCTCCGGTATGGATGATCCTTCGACAGGAATTGTCAATGACAATCAAAGAAGCACGGTTTGCCTCCGTGTTTCAAATGGAAAGCCTTATTGCGGCCCATGCAATACGGACATGAAAGACGACCATGCGTGCTCCATCCAGATAACAGTCCATAGGCCAAAAAGTTGTTGATGGTCCACATAAGTGCTGCCTACATCTGGAAATTCTGGTTTCTAGAAACATCGTATGTGTTGGAACCTACTTCCGTGTCACGACCCGCACCTACCGTGAGGGTACGAGTACGTAACAGCGCCCAGCCTACGCCGCAGTGTCGGCGGTAGAACGCTGTTCTAGGTCATGAACTATAACTACATAATATGAATACTCTCCATAAGGAGGCCAACACAGAGGTACAACTCAATCACAATCTAAGGTAGAATGTAGCATGATGGAAATAGATAAGAAATCCTCAACTGAGGTACAGCAAAGAACTAACAAAGTCTCAACATCTCTAAAATATACAACTCTGAAAATAAGACAATAGCTAAACATGAAAAGAAAGGACAGTCTAAGCTATCTACACTATACAAGGTATCATCCTGAGCAGCTGCCTGAACCTCCCCAGGGGTCCAAGTCGCGAGTGTCAACTAGGCAAACTTCAAGTAAGGGTGCAGGGTTCCTCATCATCCTCTGTAAAATTTTCAACAGGTCCAGTCAGGATGGGAGCGAGCACAAAACATCTCACGCAGTTCATATCATGTTAGAAAATATAAAGCATGCAATAGAGTAAGGTACATGAAACGCTGAAAGAAGAATGTATATGAAAACAGCAGAGATTTGATAATGGGAAATAACTATATGATAAGTAAGAACTGTAAGCAACATGTGATTTTGAGCACAATATGGTTATGTAAACGGGTTAGGTTATACAATAAAATGGGACTCCTTTGTACGTGGGTGTACAATGGACATATACAATTTCTTATACAATAGGATTAATCACATAACCAATTTTAATCTCCTTCCTAATCAATACACAAGGATCCAATTCAGTTACGTTACCTTATACAATGGCTTGTACAATGGCTTGTACAATGGCTCAATGTGATAATGAGAGTACAATATGCACAAAGAGTGTACAATGATAAGGGTATTCAATAAATACAATATGTAAGTGAAACGCACATCACAATATGTATTTAGTGAATACAAGGAGATAACATCTCAGAAGAAGATTCGTATAGTACCAATCCGTGATAACAACGTGTCAGCATCAAGTACAGTAATCTAGAGCAAGAATGTAAATCCAGACAAGTATAAAACGGTCAGAGAATGTACTCGCCTCGTATCTGAATGTCTGAAGTAAAATACTGTTCGAGATGAGGAACCTGACTCCTAGTTAGAGCAACACAAGTCAAGATCTATACAGGGGATGATAATAGTAATCTATAATGCATCTGCATGCTGTCTAGGTCAAACTAGACTAAAGTCAACACTTGGTCAACTCTAGTCAACCACACTAGTCAACTAGGTCAAGTCCTAGCCCAAACAAGTCTAATAAGTCTTACTAGGCCTAACCAAGCCTAGGCTAGCAGTCACACACCAATCACAAGGCTATAAGCCAACACAAGTCACACATCAAGATACATCACTATCATGCATATTCGATATTATATATATATATATAATATTATATATATATATATATATAAGAGAAAGGAACTAACATGTAAAGCTATGTGTGTGTGTGAACATGGAGGTGTACATGAAAAGAGAAATCAACACTAGTTATGAGTTTACACTACACATGGCACAAAGCTAACCCATCCACATTACACATGTATTATACTTAACATGCATGGCTACAAGTATACATCTATATACATTAGAGTATAGACTATTTAAGTTATAACTAACATGCATCTATACTTTACATAAATCTATATATTATAGCAATCATTTAGAGAAGGGTTACATGACATGGTGGTTGATATAGAGTAGGGTGTCCTTGTGCAGAGGGTGAAGTTCATTCTCAGTTTAGTTCCACATTTACATATAAACTAAAGTGAGCTATCCCATAAACTGGTGTAACTAACCACATAAAATGAACCATGTTATCTGAAATATGCCATTAAGCCAACATCCCATATGCATACAGCTCATGCATTGTCTAATACTGAAATTAACTAACATTTCAAATTAAGGGGTTGAAGGTTAATATTACATTCATAGACATTCCACTATATTGAAAACTAAAATTGGCTTGGCAATAGGAAAAGGAAGGTATATATGCTTACATAGACAGTTCAGTGTTCGAACAACCTAAAATGAACTAACATTCAATCTAAATATCAGCTATACATTGGTTCTATGTCTACATATGAAATCTGATATTGCATTTACAATATTTATACATTATGCATTTATCATCATTATTATATATACCTTGCATTTATATCTAGCATTCATTATATACTTTCATGCATGCATTGTATCATTTTTCATTCATGCATTTATGCATTGCTTACATATTACATTAATTGCATTCCTACATGCTTGCATTCAACCATATATATACATTAATATAAATAGGATATAATCATATATTTATTATTTCATTCATCTAACATATCATGCATTACATACTCTATATTCATTTAATATCCATACTACATAGGCTCATAGGTTACACAAAATACATATATCGTATAGTCACTCTTTTACTTAAAACCAATACTGTACCAATTGGGCATTCACTAAATTCTAGGATTAAAGTATGTTGTAGTACTTCATGTTAGCTTTCCGAAACTTCAAACGGATCGCATTTTCGTGTCCGGAAGCTCCCGAAATCGTGAAAATACCGAAACGCGTTCGTCTTTCGTACAGCTGACACTCAAATAATTCTACAGAAAGTTATAGAAAGAATTTGGCTTATTAAAATATATATTTGGAAAGCTAACTTCGATACGGTTCTTTTAAAAAAATGGGAGATAAATTGGAGTTTTAAGCTAAAAGTTATGACATTTCTAAGTTGCTATTGCTACTAAAAACGTGGATAAAAATTATGACGAATTTGGGTAGTTTGAGACAAAGAACACAAGTATATAACATAATATAGCAAGAACTCTCTCTACACAATATATATATATGAGACACTATAGAACACATCTCCAATACAAAAATATGAGATTAAACATGTAATAATTCATTCATACATAACAACAACACATAGTGTGTCCAAATTTGGGGTTTTCCCACATGGACACAACCTCAACACAAAGGACACTCCTATGACCTCCAAATGGACACGAAATGGACACAAATGGAGATACAACCATGGGGGTCATTCCTATGGATTCAAAATAGACCTATATGCATGAGAAATGAAAAGGAGAAGGGATTTATACCTCCCGGTAGATCGAATCGAAGAAAAGCCTTCCCGGAGCGACACCGACACGTAGAGATTCCAAAAGGACACGAACGAGCTCCGAATCCTCCCAAACTTGGGTAGCTTCCTCCTTGGCTAGAATGGAGAAGGAAAGAAGAAGATTTGGTGGCGAAATGGAAGGATTTGTGGAGAAAGTGCTAGGGATTGCTCTCTAGGAATTTGGGGAAGAACAAGAGAGAGAGTGTGGATGAGAATAATGAAATGAACTTGAGCCTATCATCTCCTAAAGTGGCTGGCCATATGGGGCTATTTGTCCTATTATGGTAAGGTCCAAAATGCCCCCACTAACCTATTCTATTAGTATGAGGAAAGGGCTAATTGGTTGGGGCTAAATTAGTCATTCTAAAGTCTCTAATCACACTAACCTTATCCATAATAATTAGTCTAACCTCTAACTAAAATATTTCTATCATGTAGGCCATGGCTAACTAATGTGTGGGTCCACTAAAGTCAACACTACCCCCGGGTCCCCGTTTCAAGTCGGATTGAGCTAAAATTCGAACCCGACTCAAATAACCCCAAAATTATAAATAATAAAATAAATTTCAAAAATATTTAAAAAATACAAAATGACAAAAATACCCCTGTTCCTGAAAACTGGGGGTGACAAATTCCTCGAAATTAAAACCAAAATAGTAAAATATCAAATCACAAGTCATAATTTTAAATAGTTTAAAAATGATTAAAAAATCCAAAAATATAATATGAAATAATTATCAATAAATAATAATTATAATTACAAAATTTCAAAATTATCCTCATCTGGAAAACTGGGTGTTACAATCCCACAGCTGATTCAACTCACCAATCAATAGCTGTAAATACACATCGATATTCCTCTTCGGATTGTTCGGACCTGGGATAATAACGGTGAGGAATATATACGAGTCTTCATGCACATCTAAGGCGATAGATTGTACGGAGTGACGATCACATGCCAACACGAATACTGGGAGCCCGAAAGTCCGAATGGGGTAAAATCGTTAGAGCAGAGCCCCAATCTGACATTACGCGGACTAGAAGCAAAATCTGGACACTCTCGATCAAAGTGCTTCCATGCTTCTCCATCAGATGGGTGATCCAACACTCCTTCGATCTGTCCTCCTATGCCAACTCATATTTTCTGCAGTCTAATTCACCATAAACAACCGCTGCAATCGCAGCGTCAACAGCAAGTAGTGCATCGAATCGATATGTCATGACCTGCACCCACTGAGAGGGTATGAGTATGTAACATTGCCCAGCCTACGCCACAGTATCGGTGGTAGAACGCTGTTCTAAGTCTCTAATTAACTATTAACTCATGCAGTATATAATGTACTCGCCATAATCAACTCCGAACGGAGGACAAGTATAAGATATGGTACAACTCAATCACAGTCTAAGCACGATAAGATAACACAGAAAATGACTACAAATAGAAAGACAAATACAACTACTGAAATAATAACAACATCTCAACAATCTGAAATACAACACAAGTCTCAAGTCAATACAACAAGTCCGAATAAGAACTAATGCAAGTCTAAAACTGTATCCCAATCACTGCTAAGTGTCGGGACCAAAGGTGGCTAATCCCTCGTCAGGTCCATAATGAGTAGGGCAAGCATCCTCAGGCTATCATCTGTAATATTTTTAATAGGTCCAGTCAGGACAGGAACGAGCACATCTCATCTAGAAAACCCAAGTAAATGACAAAGAAATATAAAGCAGTTATAGACAGTTGTATTGATGACATGGCAGTTTATATTCAGGTGATGCTATAGAGAGACAGATAAAGTACAAGGAAAGTAAGGTAACTAAAATAAGAAAAATTATGGCAATAAAGACTGTAAATAGAAACTAGCTGAACTAGAGTAACATGATATAAGTCCAGACAGTAAATGTAAACAAGTGTAAAATCCAAGTAAGTCCGGACAACATGAATCTGATACCAGGTGATTCTAGTACAAGATGAGTCCAGTATAAGATGATTCCAGTCAGTGATCAAAGATTCCAGGGTGAGTCCAGACTATATTCTAACGGTGTGTTTTAAAATACCGAGATCGACATGTAAATGACTATAGGTAATCCGGCACATCACACACTCGGCCGGGTGTGAGATAGCTATCATTCCAGTTTGATTCCAGCATGTGGGGTGATTCCAGAATTAGGTATGTCTACATGTCTTATTCAAGTATTTCCCTTCCAGCAAGTACAAGTGAATCCAGAATACGACACGAGAATCGAGATGAGTCCAGCCAAACATGATGATACCAGCAATGATTCCAGAATGATTCCAGTACACGATGATTCCAGTAATAATTCCAGTAATAGAGGCCAGACAAGATGGTATGTGTGTCGCATACATGAATCTAGAAATATCCATACGTGTTGTAACAGAGAATCACATACAACTAACTAGAACTGAAGTACAGTAATTGAAAAGTAAATGAGAGAACTATCAGAGAATGTACTCGCCTGCTACTCTGAAAAGAGTAGTATAATATCAGATATCTGCACCAGAGTCACAATGTCCTAAACAGAGTAATACAGGTTATAATGTTTAAAATAAGGTAAATGATGTTTACAATGCAATCTACATGATTTCTAGGTCAATCTAGGTCAAGTCAACTCTTGGCCAACTCTGGGTCAAACCAAGTCAATATCTAGCTAAATTGTCAAACCTTGGTCAACTAGTCAACCATTGGTCAATTCGCCTAAATCTAAAGTTTTGGCTTGTAGACTAGCTAGTGTTAAGCTA
The DNA here is from genome assembly GCA_029216955.1 of Iris pallida. NCBI lineage: Eukaryota > Viridiplantae > Streptophyta > Magnoliopsida > Asparagales > Iridaceae > Iris > Iris pallida. The sequence continues at coordinate 12,716,961 of JANAVB010007596.1, forward strand.
ATGGGGTATCAAACCATATTACCATATTCAATATTTAGCTATTAGGAAACCCAATCATAATACCATAGCATACCTTACCCACCATTCTTATCTACTATTAACTCTATGAGTATACACACATATGAATGGTTTATATAATAACATACTCAAAATCAACTTAGCCTTTAATCATCATATATGTATAACATACATACATACATACCATATATATATGTATACATATGATACTATGGGTATATCTACATACCATATGCTAGGATAACATGCAAGGACTGAACAACAAACGAAAAGAAAGTTGGGACTAACCTCTACCTTAGAGGTTAAGGATATGAGGACAGACCAAGTTAGGTATTGTAAGGTCTGATACATATAACTGATCCTAATTAAAACTAAAACAAAAGGCAGACATATATATAACCTTAACCATGACTCAACCACCTCAACACATATATATCTACATATGTAAAGTATAACTCTAACCTCTCATATAATAGCCACATACATATATCAGACATAACCCACATATGTGCATAATGTAAACATGTGAGTCATAAAAGTGTGTAACCACCTATATATATGTAAATCTGGAACATGGCAGGGCAGTAATTTGCTTGGGTGTATGAAGGGATATGGGATGAGTGGAATGCAAGAAATGATTTGGTAAAGTGCAGTAAACGACATGCTAAGTTGGACTGAACAATGAACAAATGAATACACCTATGCAGGACATTGCAAAGAAGGATGAGGGACAGAACAATATCCTATAATAGTTGTTCATGACTGAACAAAAGATTAGGGACAGACCTTGCAAGGAGATGTGGATCATATGTTCCTTCCTAAACCAAACATATGGCAAAGGATACTGGAACAAGAAAATACAGGACATTAAGATATGGGACTGGGCATTTTCAAGTAATGTGGACATCTGTTCTCATCTGAACAACAAGGATATGCAGGACATTAATCCATGGTGTGGTACTCTAAAGGAAAGAATGACCAAATTAAGAATGCCAAGCTCTTCTCGAGCCTTCACTCCACCCCTTGCATGACTGATACCAAAGGAACCAAGATATCTAATATCAAACGCAGGGAATTAGCAATGGACAGACATCACAAGGTAATATGGAATATAAGACTTGAACAAATAGAAATATGGACATAATGTGTTGACAGCACATGGCTCGACTGAAACCCATGTAGGCAGATACTCTAATATGCAGGACATGATATTACATGGTGTGGATAGGACCATTACTGAACATACTTGGGGAAGTTAACCCAATGCAGGACAACATACAAGGTTTGAACCAATAGGGCTCGACTGGGCAGTGAAACAAATGGACAGATCTGGTATGGCATATGACTGATACTAACTTATTACTCATACATGGCATTGGTCAAATGGACAAAACCTCTGATACATACATCCTCTTAGTTAACAATGTTTTAAAACCCAAATCTATACATTCAGTCACATTTAATCAATGCCCAGATGTATACATATCATGTTAACAACCCAAAAATCATGTAATCTCAAAATTAATCAAACAATCCCGTACTATCCCAAAACTGGAACAACACAGTTCATGTGAATTTGAAATTCAAATTCAATTTCGAAACCAAAATTAGAAATGTAAATGTGAAATAAAATAGGGGAAACACGTGCACTGTGTATAGGCAAACCCCATGTGTCCTAGTGGTCCTAACGTGTCCAAGAATCAGGACACAAAGTGTCAAAAATAAAATTTAATCAGTAACAGAAAACAGTAAAATTTAATCATCTTGCGGCCATGTCGTGTCCGATTGGACACGACACAGAGCTCGAAGTGTGTAGAGCTCGTGCACACATGTTCGCCAATGATAGGGCTAGATGTCTATGGCCCTGTATCGTGTCCCAGTGTCGCCGTGTCCAAGTTAAATGTGCGTGTCAGGATACGTTTTCACGCGTATGCAGTGACAGTGTGGGTCAGTGCGAGTGGAATAACTCCTCGAATACTCCACCAACCCACCCCTAAATTTTGGGAGGATGGTGACAGAGGTTGCCCCCTCGTGTCTACCAAAAATTGTGTCACGAGAGGCCATGTCGTGTCCTGTGGGACACTCGAACAGCAGGGGACTGCACGGGCACAGAGCGGTGCCTCGTGCACGTGATGCGTGTCCATTTTGTACACAAAAATCCACCAAAATCCACCAAAATTTGACTCAGTCTTCAACATAATTAATCTACACATTAAGAGCTTCAAAAACTTGTAATTAGTTTTGTAAAATACAAAAATCTATTTCTATGAGGTATTTCAACAATACTTGCACATACACATAGACACATGTCCGATACGGACACCAAACGGACACGATTTTAACCCAAACTTTAGGGACAGCTAGTGGACACCTAGATCTAGCCTAATATACAAAAAAAACATAATATTAGTACAATTTGAGGAGTTTTACTTATAGGTGCAAATAATAAGAAAAGCTTCAAATAGGGGGTTCCTTCTTGCTAGCCAAATGCTCCAAATTGACCCAAAGCTGGGATTACTCTCCACAACAGAAAATAGGAGAGTATTAGGCTCTAATGCAAGAAACTAGAGTAGAAAATGATTTAATGAAGAACCTATGGATTAGAAAAGAATGGACATACCTTTCTTTTTCTATGTGTTGGAATGATAAAAGAGGCAAGAACTAATTAAGAGATTATTTATAGGAAAGGGAAATAACCTAATGGCTGGTCATAAAGGAAAGAATTAGGGTTAGGGTTTAGTCTAGTGGGCTTTGGGCCTAGTTGCACTAGCTAACTAGCTCAAGTCCTTAGCCTTTGGTCCAATGCAAAAATCCTCCTACTCTCTTCATGAAACTTAGCCAACTTAAGTCAACCAAGACCAACTTAAGTTAGATTAGGGTCCATACCATGTTAACTAAGTCACCAAAGTCAAGGTCAAAGTCTAGGACAGTCTCTTAAGTCACAGCTAGCAAAAGTCAAAATTAACAATCACCAATGCAATAAGTCATAAATAATTCAAAGAGGACAAATGACCAAAATACCCTCATGCTCAAAAGTAAAAATAAATCATCCTAATGACATGGTTAGGCTCTAGGTCATGCAGTCTCTAGGGTTACACTAGTAAACATCAAAATCACAAGTCATTGATCAAAATAGTTTTTAAATTAATTTTTAAAATCACCAAAATCATAATGTGATTTAAATGCAATAAATAATGATTATAAATACAAAATTTCAAAAATACTCTCATTTCAGAAACTGGGTGTTACAAGTCTACCCCCTAGAAAAATTTCGTCCTCAAAATTAAGATGGTCGTACTCCTTCTAGGTTAAACCCCAACAATCAAGGTCAAGAAAACTATATCTAAAACATGTAAATTGTGGTCCTACTGGTCGTGATATCACGATCTTCATCAGGGTCACTATACTATCTATCACAACACAAAACATCCTGACAGGTACTTATGGAATCATACAACAAGATGGAAAAAAGAATATGAAAGACAGACCTGCTAACCCGTCACCCGTAGCGTCGGTCTACTCGACTATCAGCGCAAAAGCCCTGCCCTCTGGGGTATATCCTTCTGATGGTGCGGGACACGGTGCAGCACTACTGGTGGCCTAGCTCCCTCTATCTAATCCATGACACTCAAGTAATATCCGCACTGATATTCTACTCAATTATACTAGGGCACCATCTATATGGTATCTATTCTGCAACTGATAATCATACCCGTCTATCCAGAACCATGTTACCAGAATTCTCATCACACCAGTAAGTATGGCCGCGATAATCCATAAAGTCCACAACTAATGTACATACCTCTAGAATCATGGTATTTAAAATTTTTGCATTGCCGCTAGCTTGGCCGCGAAAACTTTAAATTCCTACACCCGAGAAATACATCCAAAATCAGACTCTATCTCATCGCCAAACCAGCTAATATGGCTGTAGAAGACTCTAGATCCCATGACTGAGGCAACCTAGCCCATATTGTTATCTTGATAGAAAATCAAGTCAATAAAGAATACCAAGAATCAATTTCAACGATGAACAAGAAAGATAGACAGATACTGCCATAATCGAATTTCGAGATAGTTTATAATGAGATTCTCAAGGGTCATCCCAGGAATCGTCTCAAGTAGTCCTAACAGTGATTGAGTACCTCTCCGTTGAAGCCTATCGCTCAATTCTATCGCAGGCTCGCAGCAGTACAACTAAGTTGCCGTACTACCACGATATCGTACTAATGCGACTCTTGACCTGCATGGACCACCACTAAAAATGTGTCACGATCCGCACCCACTGAGAGGGTACGAGTACGTAACAGCGTCCAGCCTATGCCGTAGTGTCGGCGGTAGAACGCTATTCTAAGTCTCTAGTTAACCATTAACTCATGCACTATATAATGTACTTGCCATAATCAACTCCGAACGGAGGACAAGTATAAGATATGGTACAACTCAATCACAGTCTAAGCACGATAAGATAACACAGAAAATTACTACAAATAGAAAGATAAATACAACTACTGAAATAATAACAATATCTTAGCAATCTGAAATACAACACAAGTCTCAAGTCAATACAACAAGTCCGAATAAGAACTAATGTAAGTCTAAAATTGTATCCCGATCACTGCTAAGTGTCGGGACCAAAGGTGGCTAATTCCTCGTCAGGTCCATAATGAGTAGGGCAAGCATCCTCGGGCTATCATCTGTAATATTTTCAACAGGTCCAGTCAGGACAATAACGAGCACTTCTCATCTAGAAAACCCAAGTAAATGACAGAGAACTATAAAGCAGTGATAGACAGTTGTATTGATGAACATGGCAGTTTATATTCAGGTGATGGTATAGAGAGACCGATAAAGTACAAGGAAAGTAAGGTAACTAAAATAAGAGAAGAATCATGGCAATAAAGACTGTATATAGAAACTAGCTGAACTAGAGTAACATGATATAAGTCCAGACAGTAAATGTAAACAAGTGCAAAACCCAAGTAAGTCCAGACAACATGAATCTGATACCAGGTGATTCCAGTACAAGATGAATCTAGTACAAGATGATTCCAGTCAATCAAAGATTCCAGGGTGAGTCCAGACTATATTCTAACATTGTGTTTTAAAATACCGAGATCGACATGTAAACGGCTATAGGTAATCTGGCACATCACACACTCGGCCGGATGTGAGATGGCTATCATTCCAGTTTGATTCCAGCATGTAGGGTGATTCTAGAATTAGGGTATGTCTACATGTCTTACTCAAGTATTTCCCCTCCCAGCAAGTACAAGTGAATCCAGAATACGACACGAGAATCGAGATGAGTTCAGCCAAACATGATGATACCAGCAATGATTCCAGAATAATTCTAGTACATGATGATTCCAGTAATGATTCCAGTAATAGAGGGCAGACAAGATGGTATGTGTGTCGCATACATGAATCCAGAAATATCCATACGTGTTGTAACAGAGAATCACATACAACTAACTAGAACTGAAGTACAGTAATTGACAAGTAAATGAGAGAACTGTCAGAGAATGTACTTGTCTGCTACTCTGAAAAGAGTAGTATAATATCAGATGTCTGCACCGGAGTCACAATGTCCTAAACATAGTAATATAGGTTATAATATGTTTAAAACAAGGTAAATGATGTTTATAATACAATCTACATGATTTCTAGGTCAATCTAGGTCAAGTCAACTCTTGATCAACTCTGGGTCAAACCAAGTCAATATCTAGCTAAATTATCAAACCTCGGTCAACTAGTCAACCATTGGTCAATTAGCCTAAATCTAAAGTTTTGGCTAGTAGACTAGTTTGTGTTAAGCTAATGGGGTATCAAACCATATTACCATATTCAATATTTAGCTATTAGGATAACCCAATCATAATACCATAGCATACCTTACCCACCATTCTTATCTACTACTAACTCTATGAGTATACACACATATGAGTGGTTTATATAATAACATACTCAAAATCAACTTAGCCTTTAATCATCATATATGTATATATATTATATATATATATAATATATATATTATATATATATTTATATATATTATATATATATATATATAACACATACATACATACATACCATATATATGTATACATATGATATGGTATGTATGTAAAATATATATATATATATATATATATAATATATATATATATATATATATATATATATATATATATATATATATATATATATATATATATATAACACATACATACATACCATATATATGTATACATATGATACTATGGCTATATCTACATACCATATGTTATGGGATAACATGCAAGGACTGAACAACAAACGAAAAGAAAGTTGGGACTAACCTCTACCTTAGAGGGTTAAGGATATGAGGACAGACCAAGTTAGGTATTGTAAGGTCTGATACATATAAATGATCCTAATTAAAACTAAAACAAAAGGCAGACATACATATAACCTTAACCATGACTCAACCACCTCAACACAATATATCTACATATGTAAAGTATAACTCTAACCTCTCATATAATAGCCACATACATATATCATACATAACCCACATATGTGCATAATGTAAACATCTGAGTCATAAAAGTGTGTAACCACCTATATATATGTAAATCTGGAACATGGCAGGGCAGCAATTTGCTTGGGTGTATGAAGGGATATGGGATGAGTGGAATGTAAGAAATGATTTGGTGAAGTACAGTAAACAACATGCTAAGTTGGACTGAATAATGAACAAACGAATACACCTATGTAGGACATTGCAAAGAAGGATGAGGGACAGAACAATATCCTATAATAGTTGTTCATGACTGAACAAAAGAGTTAGGGACAAACCTTGCAAGGGGATGTGGATCATATGTTCTTCCCTAAACCAAACATATGGCAAAGGATACTGGAACAAGAAAATACAGGACATTAAGATATGGGACTGGCATTTACAAGTAATGTGGACATCTGTTCTCATCTGAACAGTAAGGATATGCAGGGTATTAATCTATGGTCTGATACTCTAAAGAAAGAATGACCAAACTAAGAATGCCAAGCTCTTCTCGAGCCTTCACTCCACCCCTAGCATGACTGATACCAAAGGAACCAAGATATCTAATATCAAATACAGGGAATTAGCAATGGACAGACATCACAAGGTGGAATATAAGACTTGAACAAATAGGAATATGGATATGATGTGTGGACAGCACATGGCTCGACTGAAACCCATGTAGGCAGATACTCTAATATACAGGACATGATATTACATGGTGTGGATAGGACCATTACTGAACATACTTGGGGAAGTTAACCCAATGCAGGACAACATACACAAGGTCTGAACCAATGGGGCTCGACTGGGCAGTGAAACAAATGGACAGATCTGGTATGGCATATGACTGATACTAACTTATTACTCATACATGGCATTGGTCAAATGGACAAAACCTCTGATACATACATCCCACTCTCAGTTAACAATGTTTTAAAACCCAAATCTATACATTCAGTCACATTTAATCATTGCCCAGATGTATACATATCATGTTAATAATCCAAAAGTCATGTAATCTCAAAAATAATTAAACAATCCTGAACTATCCCAAAACTGGAACAACACAGTTCATGTGAATTTCGAAATTCGACATTCAATTTGAAACCAAAATTAGAAATATAAATGCGAAATAAAATAGGAGAAACACGTGCACTGTGTATAGGCAAACCCCATGTGTCCTAGTGGTCCCTAACGTGTCCAAGAATCAGGACACAAAGTGTCAAAAATAAAATCTAATCAGTAACAGAAAATAGTGAAATTTAATCATCGTGCGGCCATGTCGTGTCCGATTGGACACGACACAGAGCTGGAAGTTTGTCGAGCTCGTGCACACATGTTCGCCAATGATAGGGCTACATGTTATGGCCCTGCATCGTGTCCCAGTTGATGGAACTGGGGATTCCCCGGACCCTTTCTTTGGTGTGCGTATTGATCGATTGAAAGTTAAACAGATCTAATACGTATTCTAATCCTTCATAGGCGAAAACTAGGGTTCACGAATTATACCTGCGACAGAAAGGAGACAAGTAATTCCTGGCAATCTCGAGCGGACGACCCCAAGATCTTCTGTACGTATTCCTTCCTCGAGTTGGACGTCGTGTGGGCGACGATCTCCCAACCTTTTCTTCTCCTTGGCAGCCCTCTCTTCTCTCCTTACGTGAATCACGAATTTAGAGAAAGTTTCAGATTTCTGATCTGTAATATGGCGGCCAGAGAATAGAGGATATATATAGGCTACGGCAGGGACCATGAGGAGAAATTAGGGTTAGGCCTCCTAACGGATCTGGATATCTGTGTTCAGTCCGAACATACAATCCAGGCCCATTAACAACAGCTCGATCCACTAATGAGCTATTGTTGCACTACCTCCCTAATCCTAAGTTATGTTTGTGGAATCCTTTTATTATATGCTCGTTTGGCTCCCCATGTTAAGATATCGTATGTCCGTCGATCAAATTAAGTTACTGACAACTATATTGATTCGACATCTTTTATCCTTAAGTAGTACCGCTCAACTTTATTTGGCATGTCGGATATAATCCACCTGCAGGGTTTACATGACAATCCTTATGAGCTCCTTAAGGGAACATCATCAACCCGATGTATCGGGACATGGATTCCATTTATAATCAACAGCCCATCATACATACAATGTTATTACCCAATTCATAGAGGTTATTGATCCATAATGAATCTCACTCTTTTATGAGTCAAAATAATACACACTGTATATACATGTCCGTTATTATATCCGGGTTAAGAGCACAAGCATCCATAATAACAGAGGTGTTTATTCTCTTATGTAGTCAGTACAAAGAGAACAACCTCAAGTGGTCCTGTTCAATACACACAAAGTGTACTAGTGTAAACCTATAGTCAAGATAGACTAATACCAGATTACACTATAACCTTTCCAATAGATTGTCCAAGTCCATCTAGGTTGTGAACTATTTATATACTCATAGGAAACTGATAATATGATCTTCTGTGTGACACCACACACCATATTATCTACAATATAAAATATCAGATATTTGTATTAACACTTGCAACAAATACAATATGCAAACATTTGTCCATATGATTCTCATTCAAAATTTAAGGAAATAAGGTTACTAAAAAAGTGATGCTTTTAGTATATAACCCTAACACCAGTGTCGCCGTGTCCAAGTTAAACGTGCATGTCAGGACACGTTTTCACGTGTGTGCAGTGATAGTGTGGGTCAATACGAGGGGGATAACTCCTCGAATACTCCACCAACCCATCCAAATTTTGGAGGATGGTGACAGAGGTTGCCCCCTCCTGTCCACCAAAAATTGTGTTACGAGAGGCCGTATCGTGTCCTGTGGGACACTCGAACAGCAGGGGACTGCATGGGCACAGTGCGGTGCCTCGTGCACGTGATGCGTGTCCATTTTGTACACGAAAATCCATCAAAATTTGACTCAGTCTTTACATAATTAATCAACACATTAAGAGCTTCAAAAACATGTAATTAGTTTTAGAAAATATAAAAATCCATTTCTATGAGGCATTTCAACAAACACTTGCACATACACATAGACACGTATCCGATACAGACACCAAATGGACACGATTTCAACCCAAACTTTAGGGACAGCTAGGGGACACCTAGATCTAGCCTAATATGCAAAGAAAACAGAATATTAGCACAATTTGAGAAGTTTTACCTATAGGTACAAATAACAAAAAAAAGCTTCAAATGGGGGGTTCCTCCTTGCTAGCCAAATGCTCCAAATTGACCCAAAGCTGGGATTACTCTCCACAAACAGAAAATAGGAGAGTATTAGGCTCTAATGCAAGAAACTAGAGTGGAAAAGGATTTAAAATGAAGAATCTATGGATTGGAAAAGAATGGACATACCTTTCTTTTTCCTATGTGTTGGAATGATACAAAAGTGGCAAGAACTAATAAAGAGATTATTTATAGGGAAGGGAAATGACCTAGTGGCTAGTCATAAAGAAAGAATTAGGGTTAGGGTTTAGTCTAGTAGGCTTTGGGCCTAGTTGTACTAGCTAACTAGCTCAAGTCCTTAGCCTTTGGTCCAATACAAAAATCCTCCTACTCTCTGCATGAAACTTAGCCAACTTAAGTCAACCAAGACCAACTTAAGTTAGATTAGGGTCCATACCATGTTAACTAAGTCACCAAAGTCAAGGTCAAAGTCTAGGACAGTCTCTTAATAGCTAGCAAAAGTCAAAATTAACAATCACCAATGCAATAAATTATAAAATAATTCAAAGAGGCCAAATGACCAAAATACCTTCTGCTCAAAAGTAAAAATAAATCATCCTAATAACATGGTTAGGCTCTAGGTCATGCAGTCTCTAGGGTTACACTAGTAAACATCAAAATCATAAGTCATTGATCAAAATGGTTTTTAAATTAATTTTTAAAATCACCAAAAATCATAATGTGATTTAAATGCAATAAATAATGATTATAAATACAAAATTTCAAAAATACCCTCATTTCAAAAATTGGGTGTTACGCGGTAGGCTTTCTTGCACCGACAGACCTTCCTCTAACACTGCCCTTGTAGCGATCAATACCATAAAATCTAACGTCTTCATCCTTGTCGTCTTTATAGTACAACATACCCGTTGTGATATGCATCAATTTTCTCGTATCCCATCCAGAGCGATCTCACCATCCTCTTAGACCGGTAGAAGTCTTTAGGAAACTTAGCACCCTCAGGCAAGATCTCTATAAAACTCCATCAGTCGGTTGTAGCAATCTTACGACATATTAAAATCGGACTTGATTCTCAACAATCTTGTAACCACCTCCAACGGTGAATGATCCTCACAACTAGGATATAATAGAGTCCTTGCATTATCCAGCAACTCCATGAACTTTGTAGCATCTGCATTCAGTGCCTCCTCGGCTGCATCATGATTGTTCGGATTAAAATTAGGCCCTGCCACATCAAAAACCATGTTCACCCACCCATCGTCGTAAGCAGCGTGGTTGTGGACATCCACATAAGGCTCCGACTCTGATACTAAAGACACAAGTTCTCCGTGCATGGTCGACTGATAGTAATTCAGCATGAAACCCTTCGAGTATAAATGATACGTGACTTCCACTTCTGGATGATATTCCAAGTTGTAACATCTCACACACGGACACTTAATTTTGGTACCGTCCGTGTACTGAGGGAACGCCTTGGCGAACTACAGGAACTGCTGTACACCCTCAATAAATTCATCTCGTACATCGCATATATCATCAGGGTGACGGTTGTACATCCATGAATGATGTGTAAATAGTAATTCATATCCATTTTTAGATACTTCTACAAGATAGATACATGCAAATCGTTCAAAGGCTTGCAAAAGTAATATATTCATCTTGATACTAATATAATCATCTAACATTAATACCTACTCTCACATACTTGGCCTACTAGCATATGACACCCATATTTCTAGGTTATTGATGCACCCAAGTACTAAACATGGTATTCGACTTCTCCTAATTGCTGTCCCTACCTGAACTCAAATCCCATACACAATTGGTACCACATATAACACAACACTAATACTCGCTTTGCATTCATGTAATTATCAATATAACAATTTTCCATCTATGTAAGCACAGATACCGATACTGCTTGTTTATTGGCCTATATGTGCCTGAGCACAATCACCCTCATTACATACCTCTATCAACTACACACACATACAAATACTAATAACCCAAGTCGTGTCTTAGTTTTGAAGAGTTATTCCTATGTCCTTATATTGAACACATGACACATGCATTAACACTGCATTGTATTACACACGAGGCCGTACGTAAGGATGTGTCTAAACTCAGATAGGGTTAGGGTTTGTGTCATATCCTATGTCGTGTCAGTGTATGTGTTCGTGTCTTATTCGTGTCTGTGTTGTGTCTAAACTCAAATAGGATATAGGGTTAGGTCTTACCTGACCAAGGAAGGGGATGGCCGAGAGGAGGAGGAGGTCGGCGCTGGACAAGGAGCCCAGAGAGGAGAAGGGTGGAGGAGGATCCTGGAGAGGAGGAGGAGGAGCTCGCGGTGGAAGAGGAGGAGGGGTGTAATGACCCGCTCCGCCCTAGCGGAACGCCGATTCGTACGGCAAGTGCAACGACTCAAACGAGCCGTCGACCCGAAGAGTTGGCATCGACCTGATGAAGAATCGATGCAAGGCATTACATTGTCCCGTCAAGATGAATCCAGACTTAGACTTTCAAAGGCGCGCTCGAAGTATCGCTCGGCCGATGCGAACATCGCTAAGGTGGGTGGCTCCGATGAACCCGTCTTTGCTTAGCCGAGACACATAACAATACGGACACCATGGCTTGAATCACTAGGCGTCAACACCGTACATGCTAATAAATGAATGACTCAACGCACCTAGCTAAGGGAATAATCCCATCTTATGCTTGTTTAGAACATGGAAAAGAACTCGACAAATATAGAGAACTCTCGCACCGCGCTCCACGCTCGTGCTAAGGCACAAGCTTACGTTCAAGCCCCTTACACGCTCAACAATGAAACAATAAATGGGTTACAATAATGAAATGGAAGACTATCGACATAGTCGTTTCGAGTAGAGTATAGCAACATTGAAAGACTTCGGGACCGATGGGTCGCCAAGGCGACTCCCGCACGGAGAGTTGCATAATGATATGAATGAATGAATGAATAAATCAACGAATGACATGAATACATGAAGAATAAAATGAATGTATAAACAAGTGAAAGAAAGACATGAAAGAGTGAAAGTTAAGACATGAAAGACATTAGCGACAGGTATGAGGGCACGTGCAACGGGGCTCGCTACCCGCGCTGCACGGACGTCAACCTAGTCGATAACGCATTATGGCTCAAAGATAGCCGTTAAGTTAAATGATAAGACAATACGAAATGATCGTGGACAAACGGCACGGGCGATGGGGGGAATACCGTGGCCGTCATGAGGAAGGATTCTGCGGTACGGGCGTTAGGAGAATACCGTGGCCGGCCTAGGCGGAATCAGATATGGGCTTACGTGCTACTTTGAGTGGGGGCTCGGCCACACAAAGAGACGTAATGCCAGGCATTTCAAGAGACTATCAAGGTGTACCAGCCATCACGCTTCGATATGTGAGAATGCCCAAGTGATATGTCCAAAATGGCTTGTACAGCCAGCGACCTATGCATATAGATTAAGTGGGCTATGCTGGTGGCAATCCACGTGCAAGTCCTTGCATTGAAACAAGTAGTATAAGTTAACTAAATGAAGTGCCTCCTGAACATGCTTGAAATGTAACATCTTGAACATGAACATGCTTAAAATGTAACATCCTGAACATGAACATGCTCGAACTGTAACACTCCTGAACATGCTTGAAATGTAACATCCGGAACATGTTTGAAATACAACACTCTGAACATGCCTACAACATGCTAGAACATGCCTACGACGTGCTAAAACCCGAGGCAGGGACACGCCTTATCATCGAATGTTTACATGAATCATGTTAAGTTACTTCATGTGAATTATTGACTAACTTGGTTTACTTTGGACAGGAAAGGCCGGATGGTAAGTATAGGTAAGTCGTACATGCATTTCCATGCGACACTTGAATTCGAAAACACGAGATAGGTTATGGAATATGTCATAAAACTGATCCTAAGCAAGATTAGAAAGGCAATGAATGATAGACGGTGCACAAAAGTAAATGAAACGTGTTTGGTAATGATAGCATTGTGGACGAGCTAGCCTCCCCACCAGTGCATAATAATGTACTGATAACCCCAGTCTGCTTGCAGGATGCAGGAGACGTCATCGGGTGCGGAGCTTCCCTCGAACGTGCTAAGGTGCGGAGCTATCTCTGGAGCCTTGGAGCGTTGCAAGGAGCTGAAGCACCATATACAGGACATAATGTATCGGAACATCGCCATAAATTATTTCATGTTGTAAGCCACTTGGCACGCCTTTTATGTTTCAGAGAGAGAGAGCTTGAGAGACTTGTAAACTCGGCCTAGCGCCGCTTGTAAACTTCTTGAATATCAATAAAAAGAGTTTGAATTCGCTTCTACTTGTGTTCATTTACTTTTTACTGCAAAGGGGACACTCTGTGCGACTCTGTGGCCTAGCTCAAATCGGTCGTTTCTGGACTTGGCCTTGTACGGGCGCAACCTAGGCCCGTGCGGCATCACGCCTTAGCGAGGACGATCGCTCCTACGGGAGCGGGGCGTGACAGATTGGTATCAGAGCACGACTTTACGTCCTTAGACTTCACGTCAATTTCTCAGTTTTGAAAGCTCGTCATTGGAAAAAGAAGTATGCGCTCTCTCTCATTGTGCCTTGGGATGTTCCATACAATAAGTCTAATATTTTCAAAAGCTCGTACAAGTACTCGGTTGAACGGGATTGATAGGCGAAGGCCTTTGTGCCAAACCACGACGGACTTAAGTCGAAAGAAAACTAAAATGCTAGAAGTTAGCAAACGCAAGGCGTGCTTGAATAACCTTACGCTAACAATGGCGAACGAGTACACGAGACCAAGTATAGTTCGAAGGGTTGGTTATGCACGCAGCCTTTTAGCTAAGTTGTGCAGAGTATCGCGCACCTAGACCTTTTGGTGTAAATGAGTTGTGAGCAAGATCGATTATCGCTCGAACGAGAATAAGTGAGCGTGCAAACTCGAATATAGCATGGATAGCTATGCACACGGCCTTTTGGTTATGTTGTGCCGCATGTCGCGTACCTCGACTGTTGGTGCAATCGAGTTGCGAGCGATATCAAGTACCGCTCGGGGAATGAAGCTACACTTAGAGTGTATATCGATAGGAACGCTATCAAACTAACGCTTAGGCATACACGAAAGATGATTTTGATTCTGAGGAACGGGCGAATGCACGATTGAATATATCGATTGGGAATCGAATGATCTCTTGAGGATTTATAGGATGGCTCGAATCCGAGTGGTGTATGTGATAGCTTCGAAGAAGGATAAGAGTGAGTGTCAACGACTAGTCGAGTGGCTCAAACCCTGAGTGGTGTATGGACGTTATAGAAATTGTTCGAGCGAGACTAAAGGATTTACGGATAGAACGAGTATGTCGACGTGGCGATGCGATCGCGCAAATCCATAGAAGCGTCATGCTTAGTTTATCGTGACTTTGAAAGTCCCGAGCGAGATGTCGTTCGGACAACTTGTGAATGGCAACGCATGTTAGAAAATGAAGATGAATGGTCTTGATCGAAGAAACTTAGAGGATCGCACGTACGATTTCGGATGGATTCAAATGAAATGTGACTTGAGTTTTGAACAACGATCTTGAAACGAGCTTGAGGAATAACGATCGAACTTGATCTTGAATATGGGAAAATTATAGAATATCCAACTCGGACAACAGCATCAACACATGACTCAAAATTGGTTACAAAGGAAGATCGTCAGGTTACGTATATCGTTGATGGTATTGAGGCGTATCAAAGATCGATATACGATAAATCGGGGGTACTCTGACTCGGCGAATGACGATCGTGCAAATGTCATTGTTCTGATGGATGCTATACTCGTGATGTTGAAACGTGTCGAGGAAAATATAGACATGGCTCGAGGATTTTCTAGTTGAACGAAATGACGAATGGACTATCGATCTTGGCTTGGATAAAAATAAATACTTGGATTTACTTCGACGATAACCCCAACGTCAACATGCTTGTCTTATGCGAGCGTAACTCCAGCCTCGCACATGCGTCGTGCCGATTAGGGCGATCACTCCGCGTGAGCGCTGGTATGGTAATTCATACAGCGGGGGTGATTGAACTAGCATGGCGTGGCAATTTGTGTGCTTCGACTTGTGGTGACGCGAAGGTGAACTTGAGAATGACTTGGTGTGCTTGATGATTGAGCTTGAGGATTGCGTAGGTCCAATCTGCGTATCGAGAATGAATTAGTCTAGACGCAAGCAAGAGTTATGCCCCGATGAGAATGATTATTCTACGGGAGCGTTGCATGGTGATTCAAACCACCGTGGATAATCGACTCGCGTGAGATTGGGCGCAACATATTGTCAAAGCTAGACACCTCGTGATCGAATACATGAATTGGTTAGAATTGGTGATTGAATGGATTCGAGTACGTGCAACGAATACATTGATGCGAATAGGTGATCGTGCTCGATGTTTAGAAATCTGAGTGACGCGAGCTTGGGTAGAAAACCCCTATACTACTGACTTTGGTTTGACCCTAGGATTGGGGTCAGTATTGGCATTATTATTGGGAAACTATGATTCCAATCCTGATATTGACTTAGCCTCGAAAAGAAATAGCCTAGCGGTTAGACGAACGCCCTGTTTAATTGTTAGCAATCGAAAGATTGATCTTGAGGATTGGCATGGATGGATAGCATGAATCATGAATATAGGAAACCCTGCTAACGAGACTCGGCTGACATGATATATTTCAGGGACGCCGGAGTATGTACACGATGCGACTCGAGTGAGAATGATGAATTCTCTATCACGCGATTTGGTGAATGCATGTGTTTTGGGGACGCCTGGAATGCGTGCACGAGCTAACCAAGTGACACATTAAATTCCAAAAATGAGACTTGAGTAATGGAAGGTGTCGAGAACTTGGAATCGTGTTAAAAGAAAGAATGATACTAGTACGAGCGAGGCTCGGAATCGAAGAAACGTGTGAGTGGAGTGTGCGTGAACGACACCAAGATTGGCCCTAAATAGCGAATGATATGGAATCGATATCGTAAAAGTAAAAGTTAGTATAACGAATTGAACCATTAATAGGAAGATATGCTCGACGATAGTGCAATACTTAGTCTTGAATTGGACGGAAATTACTTAGACTTGGTCGACCCCACTAAGAAGGAATCATACTGATTTCATGGACAAGAACGCTTGAAAAGCGAATCGATTTATCTCGATGACCGAGATAAACGAAAGTAAGTTTGCCTCGGCCCATGACCCGCGTATTTGACGAATTACAACGTGCCTCGTGCGACCATTTCAGTCCCGTGACACGAAGAAGTAGTAACCAACAAGAAACACGAAGAAACACTTGAAATAAAGTACCATCAACTCTAAAATAAATGAAAAGTTATTCAATAAACTCGACCAAACGTATGCAGACACGGGACTTGGAAAGGTATCGAGTATAGTTCGGTGCCATCGAACGGTAAAGCCATTCGATAGGGATTGCTAAGAAACACGACGACACGAGTTAAGGAATGGTAGGATGACCTGCACTCAGGAAGTCTCGAGGACGAGACTTATTTGAGTGGTGTATTATGTAATGACCCGTTCCGCCCTAGCGGAACACCGATTCGTACGACAAGTGCAACGACTCAAACGAGCCGTCGACCCGAAGAGTTGGCATCGACCTGATGAAGAATCGATGCAAGGCATTACATTGGCCCGTCAAGATGAATCCAGACTTAGACTTTCAAAGGCGCGCTCGGAGTATCGCTCGGCCGATGCGAACATCGCTAAGGTGGGTGGCTCCGATGAACCCATCTTTGCTTAGCCGAGACACATAACAATACGGACACCATGGCTTGAATCACTAGGCGTCAAAACCGCGCATGCTAATAATAAATGACTCAACGCACCTAGCTAAGGGAATAATCCCATCTTGCATGCTTGTTTAGAACATGGAAAAGAACTCGGCAAATATAGAGAACTCTCGCACCGTGCTCCACGCTCGTGCTAAGACACAAGCTTACGTTCAAGTTCCTTACACGCTAACAATGAAACAATGAATGGGTTACAACAATAAAATGGAAGACTATCGACATAGTCGTTCTGAACAGAGTATAGCAACATTGAAAGACTTCGGGACCGATGGGTCGCCATGTCGACTCCCGCACGGGAAGTTGCATAATGAATGAATGAATGAATGAATGAATCAACGAATGACATGATACGTGAAGAATAAAATGAATGTATAAACAAGTGAAAGAAAGACATAAAAGAGTGAAAGTTAAGACATGAAAGACGTTAGCGACAGGTATGACGGGCACGTGCAACGGGGCTCGCTACCCGCGTGCACGGACGTCAACCTGGTCGATAACGCATTATGGCTCAAAGAAAGCCGTTAAGTTAAATGACAAGACAATACGAAATGGTCGTGGACAAACGGCACGGGCGATGGGGGGAATATCGTGGCCGTCATGAGGAAGGATTCTGCGGCACAGGCGTTGGGGGAGAATACTGTGGCCGGCCTAGGCAAAATCAGACATGGGGCTTACGGGCTACTTTGAGTGGGGGCTCGACCACTCAAAGAGACGTAATGCCAGGCATTTCAAGAGACTATCAAGGTGTACCAGCCATCACGCTTCGATGGTGAGAATGACCAAGTGATATGTCCAAAATGGCTTGTAAAGCCAGCGACCCATGCATGTAGATTAAGTGGGCTATGCTGGTGGCAATCCACGTACAAGTCCTTGCATTGAAACAAGTAGTAAGTTAACTAAATGAAGTGCCTTCTGAACATGCTTGAAATGTAACATCCTGAACATGAACATGCTTAAAATGTAACATCCTGAACATGAACATGCTCGAACTGTACACTCCTGAACATGCTTGAAATGTACATCCGGAACATGCTTGAAATATAACACTCTGAACATGCCTACAACATGCTAGAACATGCCTACGACGTGCTAGAACCCGAGGCAGGGACACGCCCTTATCATCGAATGTTTACATGAATCATGTTAAGTTACTACATGTGAATTGTTGACTAACTTGGTTTACTTTAGACAGGGAAGGCCGAACGGTAAGTATAGGTAAGTCGTGCATGCATTTCCATGCGACACTTGAATTCGGAAACACGAGATAGGTTATGGAATATGTCATGAAACTGATCCTAAGGCAAGATTAGAAAGACAATAAATGATAGACGGTGCACAAAGTAATGGAACGTATTTGGTAATGATAGTATTGTGGGCGAGCTAGCCTCCCCACCAGTGCATAACAATGTACTGATAACCCCACAGTCTGCTTGCAGGATGCAGGAGACGTCATCGGGTGCGAAGCTTCCTCGAACGTGCTAAGGCACGGAGCTATCTCTGGAGCCTTGGAGCGTTGCAAGGAGCTGAAGCACCATATACATGACATAATGTATCGGAACATCGCCATGAATCATTCCATGTTGTAAGCCATTGGCACGCCTTTTATGTTTCAGAGAGAGATAGCTTGAGAGACTTGTAAACTCGGCCTAGCGCTGCTTGTAAACTTCTTGAATATCAATAAAAAGAGTTTGAATTCGCTTCTACTTGTGTTTATTTACTTTCCGCTGCAAATGGGGACACTCTGTGCGACTCTGTGGCCTAGCTCAAATCGGCCGTTTCTGGACTTGGCCTTGAACGGGCGCAACCTAGGCCCGTGCGGCATCATGCCTTAGCAGGACGATCGCTCCTACGGAGCAGGGCGTGACAAGGGGGGTCGATGGAGAAGGAGCTCGCAGTAGGAGGAGGAGGAGGGGGTGGTGGAGGTGGAGCTTACACAGCAGTAGAGGAGAAGGAGGAGGAGGACGGTCGGTGGAGGAGGAGGGGTCGAGGTAGGAGGAGGTCAGTGGAGGCGGAGGAACGGTGAAGGAGGAGAAGAATTTTAGGAGGGGAATAAAAAAATTTGGAAAATTTTCGAGTGAGAATGGGGGGAAAGGAAAACCCGATGTGCTGGATATTAGAAACTTAGCGACGTCTAAAAAAGACGTCGCTAAACGACGCTATATTTTAATACATTAGCGACATTATATTTAAACGCCGCTAATCGCCGCTGAAAAAATAATATAGCGACACACACTGACTTTCCAATGACGTTATTTTTTATACTAAATGCAGTCGCAATACGTCGTTGATAGTTGCTAACAGTGACGTTGCGATGTAAAATAATTACGTCGCCAAGTTGCCAAAAAATAGCAGCGTTTTACCTTTGCCTTGCTAAATGCGTCACTGATATGACATATTTTGGTAGTGTACAAAAATATTGTAGATTAGCGAACGACCTAGCTACTAACTCATTTCAGTTGCTAAACTAACGACTGAAGAGCGACTAAAAGTCTACGAATTCATAATTCAATTAACAAGATGTCGCTTTTCCTTGCTAAAGCGTCGGGATGAAATAATAAATTTTACAGCGATTGAAAATTTTGGCAGGTAACTAGTCAATTTTTTAAAATAACAACTGCCGACTGTTTAGCGACCAAACTTTTCATTATTGGAAATTTATATTCAGAAGCGGCCAACCCCTTTTCATTCCCAAATTCGATTCCCCCCAAATATTTTGGTTCCCCCAACCCGAAAACTCCTCTCGACATTTCCCTCACACTCTTCTCTCTGTCACACTTTTCTCTGTTACTCTCCTACCTATCACCCCACCACCACCGTGCTCCGCCGACGTCCACTTCGACGTTCTGACCACCTCCATCCCATTCATCGACCAACGCCCTCGACCTTATCCCCGACTTACCTCCCCTCCACTGCTCCGACCACAGCAGCAGTCCACTCCAGCCCGACCACCTAGGACTCATCCTGGAGCCACCGTCAGTCACTCCAGCTCGATCGCCGTCGGGCACTCCAGCCGACCACCGTCGGGCACTCCAGATCTAGCAGATCTAAACTCCTCTCGACTCCTTCCTCCTCCCGCCTCCTTGACGCCGGCGATATCTCGGACTCAAAGATAATATTTTTTAAAGAGTAATGGATATTTTACTGAAAGGATATAGTGTTCATCGAAATTGGTTTAACAAGTAGAGTACTCTTAAAAAATTTATTCATCTTTTTTTTGAAACCCCCTCCCCCAATAAATGAATGAATTTGTAACTGCTGATTATTTATCTTATTCTTACCAATTTCTTCAATTTTACCTGCTATAACTTTACTAGGATTTTTAGAATTATAGGTATTATTGCAGATAGGTACTATGCAGAGAGGAGATCCAAGCAAATAGTAGATATTCTGAAGAGAAGGTAGAAGGCTTTGGAAGGCCAAGTGGAGGCTCTGAAGGTGAGCCTTCTCTTGATCGTAATGGATAACTTGAGGTTTTAAATTAGTTTAAGTTTGTAATGAGGCTTATACACATGATGCCATGTTGCATTGTTATTGAATCTTATACACTTACACATGATATCTGTGCTGCTTATTGACGTTACCACAGATTTGAGCGAGTGTTTGGTATTGTCCTGACTTGTAATTTGCTAACTAGTTTGTATCATTTCTTATCATGAAACTCATTTTTTCCCTATAAATTTCACTAAATATTGCTCGTTCTCAATTAGATGCACTCGGGATAGATACATTTGTGCACAACACATAAGATTTGGTGTACAAGATTGTGTTTTGATCTAATTCTTTTAACCTTGTTGATGGTAGTTTAACCCTAATTATTAAATATGTACCAAAGTCCTTATATTTCAGTGTACAAGATTGTGTATCTGCATCTGGTTTATTTTTGCTGAGTATGTCTTCTATTTTATCTAGTAGGCATTGTGTACTAGTCGTTTGTTATCTGATCTAAGGCTTTTGTTCAAATTTTGTGTCTGATATGAAGATGTGCAAGTGAGCAGGAGAAGGAATGTACATAAATCATGTATTATATATTACCATTCAATTCATGGTAGATAGCTTGAGGTTTTAAATTAGTTAAGGTTGTAAGGAACCTTATACACATGATGCCATGCTGCCTTGTTAGTGAATCTTATACACTTATGATGTTCGTGAACCTTCTTGACGCTATCATAGATTTGAACGACTGTTTGGTATTGACCTGACTTGTTTTTCTCTCTCATGAATATTTAGCTTCCAAATTCAACAACTAAGTCTAGTCAGTTTAGTAGTTGAAACCATTCATCTTATTTTCGTATCATTGAAATATTTCTTTTTTGCAGTTGTCGATTCTATTGAGTTGTTGGTGGCTGAGATGGAGGTGATATGCGGTTATAGGAGGTGAGATCTCTCGAGTATATTGTTTTTGAATCATATATTTGGACTATGAGATTTGTTGGATGTTATGCTTGTGAGAAATCTCTAGATTTGAACCGTCAGCAAGACTTATCTTCAGACTTTTCTTCTCAATCTCATCACCATGACAATACTTGTGGAAGATATTTTCTCTCGTGGAAGGTATTTTCTCATTGCTGTAATTCTTAGCCTTTTATCAATTCTCACTTTTGTGTTGTCTTGATATAAAGAACAAGTGCATCGATCTTTATAGTTTAGTAATCTTTCCATGTATAAAATTGAATGATTTGATATGTTTGATCAAAATTTAATGTCTGTTTCCATCTGTATTTCCCAAACATGGCTCAGACTTAGGTTTAATGTCTGTAAACTCATATAAGTTTACTTGAATTTTAAGACTGTAATTCTTAGCCAATCAAAACCTTCATTGATTTTATGTGTCATCCATTTTGTGATGGGTACACACTTGTTACCAAATATTAGCTAAGCTTCTCCAAATGCTATATTTTCAAATACACTATTATAAAATATATGCTCCAGAAAAATGCTTTGTGTCTGAAATGGTCTTAGAATTGGAGATGCAAGAGAAGTTCAGAAAAAATGGGTGATGTGGCTGATCTTAGAATTAGAATTTTAAGGATCACCCTGTGACTAAAATAGCGCTCAGCAACTGCCTATGGCAATTCTAAACAAGCAGTCTTAGCAACAATCTATGGTATGCTTTACATCATTAAAATAACATGTTACGCAAATCGTCTCTTGGGTCAATTGGTGGAGGTGAAAGAAATTAAAGGCTGGAAATGTATTTTTTTCAAGTTAACAGAAAATACACCAATGACAAACCCCTTTTTGTAGAATTTTCCTCGTTCCTTCAAGTATGATTGTCACTCTTAAGTCCTAACTAGTGCAAACATATGTATGAAATATCAACTTAATCAATGGTTTATACCTATATAGATCAGTGGATACTCTTGATTGAGATTACAAGATCAGGTCAATCTTTATTTATATCACATGGTGTTCTACAATCCATATCCTTTATGGGTAGACTTCGAGAACAACAGGGTTTGCTTATATGAAGTATAACTGGGTCGACTTATATAAAGTATACGTATACGAAGTATAATTTATGCCTCTTATTGGCAATCGAGTCCTAAACCTGCTTACTGTAGACCACCTTATGAATAACATTAGTCGATTAAAGCCTTGGCCGACGGCTGTGACAGTCAACTGTTTAAACTTTCTATTGTTGATCAAATGGGTGGATTATACATAAGAGAATTATGAATTACTCATTTTGTAATCAACTGGTATATACATTTGACTTTACAGATGTTGCAAGATGCTAAGCCAAAGGAAAGAAAGATGCAGAATGTGGGAAAGAGAGGGTTGTCTCATTTGGGTTCTAGAATTCTTGACAATGAAGCTTGCCACTCCTACCTGTAACTTTCATGTTCTTGTAGAGATTGTATGTATTGCTATAAAAATCCCCACATGGCACCCATGTGCCGCACCTCATTTGATCTCTCAACACAAGCAAAGCTTTATATAGAGATATCATCCATTTTGCTAGCCAATGTGGGACTATCTTTCTAGTCCCTAAGACAAAAACACCAACAATAGGCAAAAACACCAACAAAAAAACCCACTCAATCCCCTCAAAGGCCATCCATCTGGAATACGCCATCAGTCATGAGAAGGTACGCTCGATCCTTTAGCATCGGCTCTAGATCTAGCCAAACAAAATTACTTGGATCAGATCCCAAATAACAAGTACCACAAGGTAAACAAAATCCAAATAATACATAAGTAAGACCTTTGCCAAAATCATATGTGTATACCGCATCATCTAGACAATACGACACCCTATACCAAACAAGAATAAGATGTGTCCTATTACACAGAAATAGAGTACATCCCCTAACCCTGCTTCATAGCATATCGTAACACAATAGCCCAACCCCACAACCAAACAAGGGCAAGGGTTGGCCCACCACACCATGATAGTCCATGTTCCTATGCCACTAACATATGGTCACTCATGTTAGGTTTAAGAATTGACCAACCAATCCTATGGCTTGCTATATGATAATTGATTTATATTATATATATATATATATATATATATATATATATATATATATAGTGTGTCTTGTCGAAGCGGGGCTAGGTAAGCCATGAATAACACATTGTATATAGAATATTCACTAGTCCCTCATAAGGCTACCATGCCAAACAGATCAGTAACTATTCTAGTCTCTTATAGGGATATGCTGGTTCGACATATAATAGTAGTCAAGTATTGTACTCCACTAGTGTAGATGATATATAGTATCCATGGTGGTTGGCGTTGTATGATATCGAGATAACTTATGGTATCCATAGGTGGCCCAGCATGCATGATCTCGGGATCATGTTCCCTCCCATTGCTTCTATAAATTTTAGTTTCATAAGTAACCCTATAGTTATCTGGAATCTCGTGTCATGGTCACACTATCCTCCTCCTAGATGTCGTACCTTAGTACGAGTACACTTAGTATAAATATATATTGGTTCCTATGGTCCCAATCTTAATTCATAACGAGCGTAATACAACAATTCTACCAAAATTCTATCCATGCTACATCTACTAACCAACTATAGAACGTCCGTACAATAATCTGAGTATAGTATAATATATCGGGAATGTATCAAGAACCTTTGCACCTCAGTGCACAGGTAGCACCTCGGTGCATTGAAAAGATAGTACACTCAGTACAGAAACTTGAAGTATCGGTATGGATACACGTAGTCAAGTTAGGATACCGGGTCAATTAGTCAGTCAAGTAAATCCTTATCTCATATCGTAGCATATATATCAGGTCGAATATACAGTCTGTGCCCCTACTGTAATACTCTACAACTCTATCACCGAGTTCATCGAGTAGTGATCATCATCCAAAAATTTAGAACAACAAAAGTTCTTAATTTGAATAATATATACACACTATACAAAGCCTAAAACTCCTCAAGGACTGTGACTAAACTATAACACAGGGTCCCTAGACATCATAAGAGAAGGTTCAGAAGTAGTTCGGTCCTTAAAACTATCTAAACTCACTTTTGGGTCACAAACCGGTATATCGTCGGTACTCACCAGTATACCGGTGGTATATTGGTTTTATGTCCAAAATTTTCTCTGTCATACAAACTGGTATACCTCGGTACTCACCAGTGTAGTGTCCCGCCCCGCTCAGTTCAACAAGATGAATCAATGGACGCAATAGCGTTCGGACTAGGCTATGCAGTGACTTGCTAGGAGTTCCGCTCGGTCGATGCAACTCATCTTTCAGGTGGCTAGCTTCGACGAACTCGTCTCTGCTTTGCCTTCACACTTAATAAAATGGATATTTTCTAAAAAACTGAGTATGTATGCTAATAAAAGAGATGAACCCACATAGTTAAGGGAATAATCTCGTCCTGTATCTAATTTGTGTAGAACATGGAAATATTGAACCTGATGCCTAGATAGTACTTCATGTTGGGTTTTCAAATTGGTACTTGTTCTTTCGATCCCATGACTTAGGTAAAGTAGAGTTCTCTTATGCTGCCATATAGACTTGTAAAATTCCTAAATTTTTACTTTAAATTTTTTATAAACTGAGTATTTCAAACTTTTACTTGGTATTTGTACGTCGCATAGTCGTATTATATGTCGCGTATGAACTCAATATTTTCATATGCCTCGTCGAGTGCGAAAATGTGCGAGGTACATATTTTTGTAAAAATATTTTATTTTAGAAACGTGAATTTTCAAATAATAAATAATAAATATTTATTTTCGATTACTTAAAGTTGTAGAATGTGTCGCATTTGGAATTTCCAAAACTTTATTTTACATCATGGAAGTTATATAAATAGTAATTTAAAAACGAGGTTTATGCAAATGTTTATTTTATACAAGACATATAAATTTAATCCTTTTTCGAATTTATTGATATAAATATTTATTATTCAAGAGGATATTTAAAATTATTTATTATTTTCGAAATTATTATTTGGTATTTTGGAAAATATATTTGAAAATTTTTGTGGCCATTTTAAATCTCAATTTGATTTTATGGTTTTAATTTAAAAAGTTTAAAGGTAGAATTATATTTATTTGAGTTTAAATGATCTAGAATTTAATTTGAATTTAATTTAAATTTAGATTTGATTAATTTGAATTAAAATTTATGTATTTATTGGGAATTTAATCAAATCCCTATCCAACTGGGAATTCTATATCCTATAAATAGGCAGGTACTCGTCCATAATTTGCTACCATCTAAATTGTGCATCGTGTCTGTGCCTCCTACATCCACTATATTTCCAGTACATATACATGTTCTTTCTCGTGTCCGACATGTCGGACACAACCCTGTTCCCGTGTCTCGCAGGACACAACCATCGACCCTTCTCTGTCGTGTCATGACGAAGTCCTCCTACCCATTTCACTGTCATCACCACAGCCCCAGCCTTCACCACAGCCCTATCACCGTCGCCAACATCCCCGACCAACTCTGGTCGACACCACCACCGCTCAGCATCTCCACAATTCGCCACCCCAGCCCCTTCACCATCGCCGTTATCCCCAATAACCAAAGACCCGTATTACCACCATGTTGTCGCGCCCGAAAAACCTTAAATCCTACCGCCAACACCGCGGATTCGACATCGCCACCACCACCACCAAGATTTCAAAGAAGAGAGGAAACCCTAACCTGACCTCAGCCTCCTGGGCTTCCGATCGTCGTCGCTGCTGGCGAACCGCCGCCGCCTCAGCCGGGAGTCCGTCCATCCCTCTAACTCCGCCTCCACCGCCCTTGCCGGAGACGCCGAGACGGAGATCTTCCGTGTAGCACACTGGTGATGCCTGATCCTCTCCGCCCGACGTCCGAGTACGCGCCTCCGCCTCCGACTTCCCGGCCTCCCCAGCACTAGTCGGAGACGCCCTCGCCGGTGCTCAAACCGATGTGCCAGCCTCCGGAGCTCCGTACCGTGCCACCACTGCCGCCCGGAGTAGCGACGTCCCCTTAGACGCCACCTCAGCGCCTCCGCGGTGCCTGTCCGCCGGCCGTCGGCCCGTCCAGCCGAACCCCGGTGAGACCCCTCCCAACCTCTTCGTTCTTTCTCTCTCTGAGTGTGTGAATTTTGGGGGAGTGGGTTCTGTTGAGGGGATTAGTTAGGTTTATAAGTATTTTTTATTATTATCATTATTATTACTAATAATGTTATTAGTATTATTATGATTGTTATCATTATTATTGATATTAATATTATTATTATTATTAGAGTTTGTATTATTATACATATTATTAGTACTAGTATTACTACATTGTTACTTTACCAAAATAATGATTATATTAGTAATTTTAGATAGTTTTTGGTATTATTATTAATATTATTATTATATCACTGTTATTATTATTAAAATTTTGGAAAATAGTTATATATTATTTTATAGGATTATTATCATATTTTAGAGAATTATAATATGCTCATATTTACTAAAGTAATTTCCTGATTATAAACTAACTTCTAGAATTTTATTTTAAATAGTTTTCTATCTGTAAATCTATAATTTCCAAACTTCGAATATGTGTGGCAAAAAATATTTTGTGTATTTTTCAAGTATTTAATGTATAAATACTTTTAAACTAATAAAAGGCAATTTCCAAAAATTATCATATTTTGTTTTCAAGTAATATATTTATATAAAATATTTACTTAGTAATATAGTTTTGCCCACAAATAATTTTTTCTAGATTATGATTTTTAATATTTTTCTAAATAAAGGTAGTTACCAATTTATATACAGATTTCTAGTATTTACAAATATTTGCGAAAGTATATGTTAGACTAAAACAACTAGTTTCGAAATTCGTATAAATATTTTCTAAAAAGTATTATGAGTAATTTTTCCACAAACTCCCCTCGGCATCATTGATACGACTGATTGTGCGTTTCTCTTCTCATGAAAATCGGACCCTCACATATCGACCATGGCTATTGGACGAACAGGACCTGTTGGATCATTGCACCCCACCAGGCGTAACACCAGGCAAGATGTACTTATATTTGATTCATGATATTTTATATGTTGCTAGTGTTTTACATTAGTAAGAGTGTCCAAGTATGACTTGGTGCCATCGATATGTATATCGATGCTTGTGTGTGTGTGCGTGTGTGTGGACCATATTGATAGTTGATATTTCTGATATGTTGAAGTTATGCTTCACAACTTCTTTGACCTGTTGACACGTCTCATACACGACACATGAGTGACGATCATAGAGTCGGCACGAACCTACTTATTTGACTTGCTACCGATACGGGCGGTTCGTGTGTTGGTTCAATTATGGATTAGCGGAGTCTAGATAGCGACTTGCATAGAGATATGGATCGCCAAGACATGGATATGGCTTGTGTGATACATGGGCGGGAGAAAACTACTGGGACGTATGAGCTAGCCCAAGCCTTCTAGTTGCCCGGTTATGGGTTCATGGTTTCCCTGTTATGGGTGTATCACTAGAGGATATATCCATTGCACGGCCCTGACCATGCGGCAGATACGGTCAGGAGGTATGCTAGCGATGCAAAGTATGGACTAGGGGATATATCCATTGCACGGCCCTGATCATGCGTCAGATACGGTCAGAGACGTATACTAGTTCATGCGAAAGCCTCTAGTGGATGCTATGCTTTATTCCTACCCACTTATACGTTCCAGTATAGTTTTGACTTGCATTACACTAGATGGTTAGGTTCCATTGTGTTGGAGTATGTGATCTTTCCTTTGTCATGTTTCATTTACAGTTCATTATGGTATTATTTTATGTATCTTGTTACGTCCCTCTGAGGACCTGGTTATTCTCCAGGTGTGTGCTTTCATGCATTTCTACAGGTGTTCTAGCCAAGGCTGTGATCTTCTCTATTTTCGAGAGATGATTGCTCTTGGTTCATTTTGTCGATCGCTTTCTTGTACATTTATTTCATTGAGATAGTTGGTAGTGGACTTTGTCTCTGCCCAACGATTGTACCATAACTATTCAAGTTGATTCTATCTTTATTCTTTATATATTTGTGGATGAGATTTAGCATGTCTTGGTTCTCTACATTTTACAGCTTATGTATTTATACGAGGATTCCATACATTGGAGTATTCTTCATATATCTACAGCTGGCATGTTTGCGTAATTAGTCCTATATGATTTTGGGACTGGGGCGTTACATATTTTTGTGGTGGTCCATGCAGGTCAAGTTTGCCGTTTCAGTTACATGACTGTACCGAACGGGCCTGCAATCTCGGATTAGAGTCTAGAAATCTCATCCACTTACTTGATCACCTTCTTTGATTCAAATCTCTGAACTCTCGTTCGACTTCCTTGCATCCTGCTTGATTTCTCCTACCATAAACTTTACCTCTTATTTCATGCTTACCGACCGTTAGGAAGATGACTACACTAGTATATGTTCATAGGTCAAACACCTGGCTTGAAAGATTTCATTGGCAATTAGCATGCATTAGAGATCATATTGGAGTTATAAAGACATTTTTACTGTAAGAATCAAAGGACCATATCTTCTTGATGTATGATCTTGTAGGAAGAATTAGTTGATTCCAAGTTGGGTAGTAGCAACATTTCAAACTTATGAGATTGTTGGAATTTTATTACTACAAGGAGATAGCTAGAATCTATATACAAATGAGGAAAACAAATTGATATTTGATTTTGAGTTTTGAAAGTCTTGAGTTATGGAGTTATGATTACTCATCCTTGAAAGTCCTTGAAGAGATATAAAAATTAGTTTAAAGAGGATTTAAATATTGCAATATGATTACGAGTTTTTAAGTTTGAAGTGAAAAAAGGGGGTTTAAAATATTTCGAAAGATGTGAAATGGACTTGGAGAGAAATTTCAAATAGTGTTTCATGAATTATGATCTATGAATTTATTTAGAGTTACAAGTTTGATTATGAACATTAACAATCTTGGTAGATTTGATTAGTGATATGCTAAGGTTCACTTCTTGAGATTTGTTTAAAGACTTTAAGATTTAAAGTCATGAAGGATAAGAAAATTTTTGAGGAAAACTCGAGTTCGGGATTTTAATGGAAGGCAACTAAAATAGCATTAATGAGATAGAAGTATTCCCACTAGTTGCAATATCACTTGTGCCATGATAGTTGTATATACCCCAGTGTAGTTAGTCATCTACCGAGCATGGATATCTTAAACTTGACTTACTCAACCTCGACTCAATTCTTTCGACCCGCGGACTGCTTGTGATTCATTTAATTCCTTAAATACTTAAGGTTTATCTTGAATACTTGATCCATTGTTCCATCATGCTACTAGCTTAACTCTTGCAAGTTAAGTAGAATGCCCCACGGTCTAGTAATTCCATTGACTTTATGACTTATTGAGGAACTTAGACTGTTGGTATTTTCTTTTCATTATCTAGTGTACTTATATTTTGACTAGCTCGACTAACGCCACAATGTAGCCTAGTTTTACAAGCTCACCCTTTATGAAGCTTGTTCACGACATATGTTATTGGAAGAGCTCCCACTAACATATCGTCTAATCAGAACCAGTGCATGATGGTCTGATCAACCTAGTGCACTTTGGTTTTTTACCTATTATTCTACGTGGATGAGACCTAATTAAACTTGACCTCTAGAATCCATCCACGACTGCCTTGAAAATTCTTTCGAAATTATACGGTCGTCTTTGAATCACGTGTTCGTATTCGATAAAATCGTCATTGAACTCCTTATTGCTTTCGCCTTTACCTATCAAAGGAGGGCAAAGGGGCATGATACTAGAAAATTCTCTAGCTACCCTATCACCTATGACCCTCACCACTCAAGGTTGCTATATTCATCCTAAACTACTCATCTGTTGGCCAATATTTACTTCTATGACCTTCTAAATTTAGCACTCTCCAACCTGTACCTTCAACCTAATCTCCAAGCATACCTTCTAGGTATTTAATCTATCTTCTCAAATCGTTATGGCACGTTCTAACTTTAACATTTTCCTTCTTGTGTTAACCTATGATTATCCTTGCCGTTATTGAAATCGAGATTTCCTAATGCATCTTTCGTTGAACATTGTGAACTGTTTTGTGCCTTCTCACCCCTGCTAACCCTTAATTTCGAGGACGAAATTCTTTTAAGTTGGGTAGGATGTAAAACCCCTAAATTTCTACTTTAATTTTTTTTATAAACTGAGTATTTCAAACTTTTACTTGGTATTTGTACGTCGCATAGTCGTATTACGTCGCGTATGAACTCAATATTTTCATATGCCTCGTCGAGTGCGAAAATGTGCGAGGTACATATTTTTGTAAAAATATTTTATTTTAGAAACTTGATTTTCAAATAATAAAAATAAATATTTATTTTTGATTACTTAAAGTTGTAGAATGTGTCGCATTTGGAATTTCCAAAACTTTATTTTGCATCATGGAAGTTATATAAATAGTAATTTAAAAACGAGGTTTATGCAAATGTTTTTTTATACAAGACATATAAATTTAATCCTTTTTCGAATTTATTAATATAAATATTTATTATTCAAGCGGATATTTAAAAATTTTATTATTTTTGAAATTATTATTATTGGTATTTTTGGAAAATATATTTGAAAATTTTCGTGGCCATTTTAAATCTCAATTTGATTTTATGGTTTTAATTTAAAAAGTTTAAAGGTAGAATTTATATTTATATTTGAGTTTAAATGATGTAGAATTAAATTTGAATTTAATTTAAATTTAGATTTGATTTATTTGAATTAAAATTTATATTATTTATTGGGGATTTAATCAAATCCCAATCCTATCCAACTGGGAATTCACATCCTATAAATAGGCATGTACTCGTCCATAATTTGCTACCATCCAAATTGTGCATCGTGTCTGTGCCTCCCTACATCCACTATATTTCCAGTACATATAATCGTTCTTTCCTGTGTCCGACATGCCGGACACAACCCTGTTCCCGTGTCTCGCAGGACACAACCACCGACTCTTCTCTGTCGTGTCACGACGAAGTCCCCCTACCCATTTCACTGTCATCACCACAGCCCCAGCCTTACCACAGCCCCATCACCTTCGCCAACATCCCCGACCAACTCTGGTCGACACCACCACCGCTCAGCATCTCCACAATTGCCACCCCAGCCCCTTCACCATCGCCGTCATCCCTAATAACCGAACACCCGTATTACCACCACGTTGCGCACCCGAAAAACCTCAAATCCTACCGCCAACACCGCGGATTCGACATCGCCACCACCACCACCAAGATTTCCAAAGAAGAGGGGGAACCCTAACCTGACCTCAGCCTCCGCCTGGGCTCCCGACCATCGTCGCGTGCTGGCGAACCGCCGCCGCCTCCGTCGGGAGTCCGTCCATCCCTATCAACTCCGCCTCCACCGCCTTTGCCGGAGACGCCGAGCCGAGATCTTCCGCGTAGCACACCGGTGATGCCTGATCCTCTCCGCCCGGCGTCCGAGTACGCGCCTCCGCCTCCGACTTCCCGGACTCCCCCAGCGCTGGTCGGAGACGCGCCCTCGCCGGCGCAGCGCCATTGCCGGCACTCAAACCCGACGCGCCACCACTGCCGCCCGGAGCAGCGCCGTCCCCTTCGACGCCACCCCAGCGCCTCCGCGACGCCTGTCCGCCGGCCGTCGGCCCGTCCAGCCGAACCCCGGTGAGACCCCTTCCAACCTCTTCGTTCTTCTTCTCTCTCTCAGTGTGTGAATTTTGGGGGAGTGGGTTCTATTGAGGGGATTAGTTAGGATTATGTATTTTTTATTATATCATTATTATTACTAATAATGTTATTAGTATTATTATTATGGTTGTTATCATTATTATTGATATTAATATTATTATTATTAGTATAATTATTATATTATCATTATTATTTATTATTTAATTAGAGTTTGTATATTATACATATTATTAGTTAGTATTACTACATTGTTACTTTACCATAATAATTGATTATATTAGTATATTTTAGATAGTTTTTGGTAATTATTATTATTATTATTATTATTATTATTATTATTATTATTATATCACTGTTATTATTATTAAATTTTGGAAAATAGTTATTATTATTTTATAGGATTATTATCATATTTTGGAGAATTATAATGTACTCATATTTACTAAATGCAAATTTCTGATTATAAACTAACTTCTAGAATTTTTATTTTAAATAGTTTTCTATCTGTAAATCTATAATTTCACCAACTTCGAATATGTGTGGCATAAAATATTTTGTGTATTTTTCAAGTATTTAATGTATAAATACTTTTAAACTAAAAAGGCAATTTCCAAAAATTATCATATTTTGTTTTCAAGTAATTATATTATATAAAATATTTACTTAGTAATATAGTTTTGCCCACAAATTTTTTTTTAGATTATGATTTTTATATATTTTTCTAAATAAAGGTAGTTACCAATTTATATGGATTTCTAGTATTTACAAATATTTGTGAAAGTATATGTTAGACTAAAAACAACTAGTTTCGAAATTCGTATAAATATTTTCTAAAAAGTATTATGAGTAATTTTTCCCACAAACTCCCCTCGGATTATCATCATTGATCACGACTGATTGTGCGTTTCTCTTCTCATAAAAATTGGACCCTCGCATATCGACCATGGCTATTGGACGAACAGGACCTGTTGGATCATTGCACCCCACCAGGCGTAACACCAAGCAAGATACCTTGCCATCTTGTACTTGTATTTGATTCATGATATTTAATATGTTGCTAGTGTTTTACATTAGTAAGAGTGTGTCCAAGTAGGACTTGGGTGCCATCGATATGTATATCGATGCTGTGTGTGTGTGTGTGTGTGTGGACCATATGTGATAGTTGACATTTCCGATATATGAAGTTATGCTTCATAACTTCTTTGACCTGTTGACACGTCTCATACACGACACATGAGTGAGGATCATAGAGTCGGCACGAACCTACGTATTCGACTTGCTACCGATATGGCGGTTCGTGTGTCGGTTCAATTATGGATTAGCGGAGTCTAGATAGCGACTTGCATAGAGATATGGATCGCCAAGACATGGATATAGCTTGTGTGATACATGGGCGGGGAAAACTACTGGGACGTATGAGCTAGCCCACAGCCTTCTAGTTGCCCGGTTATGGGTTCATGGTTTCCCTGTTATGGGTGTATCACTAGAGGATATATCCATTGCACGGCCCTAACCACGCGTCAGATACGGTCAGGAGGTATGCTAGCGATGCAAAGTATGGACTAGGGGATATATCCATTGCACGGCCCTGACCATGCGTCAGATACGGTCAGAGACGTATACTAGTTCATGCGAAAGCCTCTAGTGGATGCTATGCTTTATTCTACCCACTTATACGTTCCAGTATAGTTTTCGACTTGCATTACACCTAGATGGTTAGGTTCCATTGTGTTGGAGTGTGTGATCTTTCCTTTGTCATGTTTCATTTACAGTTCATTATGGTATTGTTTTTATGTATCTTGTTACGTCCCTCTGAGGACCTAGTTATTCTCCAGGTGTGTGCTTTCATGCTTTTCTACAGGTGTTCTAGCCAAGGCCGTAATCTTCTCCATTTCTCGAAGATGATTGCTCTTGGTTCGTTTTGTCATTTTGTCGCTCGCTTACTTGTACATTTATTTCATTGAGATAGTTGGTAGTGGACTTTGTCTCCGCCCAACGATTGTACCATAACTATTCAAGTTGATTCTATCTTTATTCTTTATATATTTGTGGATGAGATTTAGCATGTCTTGGTTCTCTACATTTTACAGCTTATGTATTTATACGAGGATTCCATACATTGGAGTATTCTTCGTATATCTACACTGGCATGTTTGCGTACTTAGTCCTATATGATTTTGGGACTGGGGCGTTACAAGACTATCGACTTGTTGGCATAGTCTATACATTTCTACAATTTAATGCATGTTCCTATGGGTTAAATGCTTGTCACAGAAGTCATGTTCCCACGGTCTCAAATGCTAGTCATAGCATGCACGTTCTATGGTTTAAAAGGCTTGTCATACAGAGTATGGCTTGGTTGGTAGTACTATACGGAACGCAGTTGGTTCAAGTTAAGCATGAGGGCTATCAAGTACTCGTTCTTGAGTTTGAGTCAAAAAAGTATGGAAGCACAGAACGTTTTCGTGGTGGTAGTCACTAGTTTGGTAGCTACATGAAAGTATAGGAAAGGAAAGATGGGGAATGGTTCAGAAGCATGGTAAGTTGAGTTAAGTCTTGCATGATCATTAGACAACTTGTGTACAAGTTATTGGTTCCTCGAACGATTATCGGGGCACTAGGATCGTGTCGTCCTAGAAGGAGTTGTAGGTATTGCGTATCCTTCAGCAGGGGTGCGACTGAGTCTAAAGTGTATGTCACAATATAGTTGCAGGACCTTCGATGGAGTTCATGCCTTGCACTCAAAATGTTCATGTATGCTATGAAGTCTGTGGATAGCATTGTCATGCTAGTGACCTTCATTTAGATTTATTCGACGTGATAGCGGCAATCTGCATGCATGCCATATATTAGTCAAGAGTGGATGCACTACACAAAACTTATGAGCCTAAGTTTGGCTTCAGTAAAATACGTCTTTTGGTAAAATATGTGGTGTTATGGTTTAGTAGTTTGACACAAACTCCGTACGTTATAACATTATTATTGTGATGAACAGGAAGACAAAGAAAAGAATGTAAGTATGGTAAGTTTACACTATGTTGCAAGGCACGGTCACGTTGTTGTCACAAATAGGCTTTGTAGTATATGCTGTGTAAATGATCCTAAGACAGGATTAAAAAGATAACTAAATCATAGGGCGCACTAACTAAATAACGTGTTGGTTTTGTATAGGTAGACGAGAGGCCTCTCCTCTATTGCATTCAATGTATTGATATCCCCACAGTTTGTTTGCAGGTTTTAGGTGGTAACTCGTTCGCTACGGAGTTGGCTTGGACATGTCGAGCCATGGAGTTCCTTGGTGTTTCGAGGCGTACGGCCGCGTTGAAGTCTTCACTTATACGGAACATAATGTATGGACATTGCCCTCTTCAAGTTGTATGCCTAAGGACATGATATTTTGTATTGAAAGATAAGAGAGAGCTGCGTGATTATATTCAAAGAGAAAGTTATTGAGCGACTGTAATCTTGGCCTCGATCATTTGTAAATTCTGCTGTAAATATTAAATAAAAATGAGTGCATTTTGTATACGTTTGTGTTGCTTCAAAATTTTTGCTTCAGAACTTCTGTACGACTCTAATGTTTAGCTCCTCAAATCGACCATTTTGGTATTCGCCTTACGGGAGCACAACTTAGACTTGCGTGTCATCACTCCCTAGCAAAGGACAATCGGTTTTGCAGAACCGGGGATTAACAAAGTGGTATCAAAGCACGATTTTACGTCCTTAGATTTTTTGATTGAATTCATTTAAACTCTGATATTGTTTTGCAATTGATATTGGTGACGCTCTCTCTCAATATTTTGTAGGATGTTCCATATAATAAGTCTAGATATTTTATAAATCATACACGGGTAAATTACTTGAACAAAAAGGGTTTCACGTAAGGCTTGTTGGTTGAGTTGAGATAGGCAATACACACCAATGTTTGCATCGATGATAGAAAGTCGTGTGGGATCTAAATATTTTCGGATGAGGGTTCATTGGACCCGATTTATTGGATGTTGAATAGCTATCGATAGAGGTATTATCAAAAGACAATATTGTCAGAGCGATATAGATGGAACGTGCTTGAATCTCGAAGAATAGACCAATGGGATACTTAAGTAAATCAGTTGTGATTTGATATTAGTCTCGATGATTTATCGAGTGACTCGATCCTTGACTGGTATGAGATAGCCTTTGGAATGTTCGATCAATTGAGATTTGGGATACTAATGAGTCTCAGAAAGCGATGCTATAGTACAAATCCTTAGAATGAGTTTGATAGAGTTAGTCGTGACTTAGACATCTAATATGAGTGTGATTCAGAAGAAGAATGACACGCATCAGATTTGGGATTCTGTTGGCTTCGATAAGAGTGTATAAATTGATTGAGAAAAAGTTAAGGTGTAATGAAATGAATGACTCAGTCGAGGAATTAATATAGACAAAATGTTTACTACAAAAATACAGTTAATTAGCGACGAACCTTAGCGACGGATGTGAACCAGTCGCTGTATATCGACGGACTAACGACTAACTAGCGACTGACTTGCGATCGACAATTTATGTAAAATATATATTAAATTTACATCACTAATCCATTGCTAACAACCTATGATGATTAGCGATGGACCATTTCCGTCGTCGGCTACGAATAAAATTGAAACACCAGCCTTTTCTTCTCATTCTCAAAATTTAACCAAAAACGTTCTCCCCAAACCCTTTCTCCTTCCCGACCCCGACCCCCGACCCCCTCTCCTCTCCTCCGGTGGCCGTCGACCCCCCTCCTCCTCCTCCCTCGATGACCCCAGACCCTCTCTCCTCCTCCTTCGGTAGGCGACCCGATCCCCTCCCTTGCTCAGGTGAACGCGACCCCCTCATCCTCCTTTGTCTCCCTCCCCCCTCCTCCTTTGTCACCACCGCCACCCAACCCTAGCACCACCACCCCCCATCTCCCGAGGAGATTAGGCAAGTCCTCTTCTCCTCCCCTACTTTAATATTTTTTTCATGTTCTTTAAATTTGTTCATGTTTGTCAATTTATTGTGATCAATTAGGTATATTCTGTATTAGGTCAATAATTAGGTTGATATATATATATATATATATATATATATATATATATATATATCTTAGGACAATGAGTCAACCCTAACAAAAGTGTCATTTACGTGCATCATTCTACCGATAGAGGACACTTCGCCATCCTCTCTAATATCACCTCCTTCACAGTCGCGTACCCTAGGGTGCCCGCTGGTATATGGCAGATCCAATGCCAGGATTTTTGACGGTCTGGTTAGCAGAATTAGAAGGAAGTTAGAGGGATGGCACAACGCGATTTTATCGCCAGACGGGAAGATGATTCTGATCCAGCACGTGCTTTCCTCCATTCTGCTGTACACCCTAGCCGCTTCTTCCCCCCCAAGAAGGTTCTCATATGCATAGAAAACTTATTCGACAACTTCTTCTGGGGTTATTGTGATGGGAAGGACAAGCACCACTGGGCCGGCTGGGATACAATGGCCAGACCCACTGCTGAAGGTGGTCTCGACTTCTGTAGGTTGGCACATGTGGTTGTTTGCCATTGATTGTAAAAGAACAGAACAATTATCGGAGGACTAAACTTAGACTCACAATACAAACTCGCTTGTACAAAGAAAGCCTAGGACAAAAACCTAGGTACAGCAATCTAAGTACAATTATTTATTTTAGATTCTGGGGGGTGACGATAGAGGCTCGGGAAAGCGACGGCAGCTCTGCCTTACTCCTTGGACGATCGGGTGCAGCCTTGGCTCTGGAGAAGAAGTACTTGACGTTGATGAAGAAATGCTCTTTATTCTCTCTGAATCTGAGCCGGGGGTCTCCCTCTCTATGTGTGTCTGTTCGTCCTTGCGTGTCTGTTCCTTCTCTGCAAGGGAATGGCACCTTGCTATTTATAAGAGTAGGGGGGCATCATTAGGGTTTTGCAATGATTGCCCATTCTCAAAAGTCGGCGGTTGAAAGTTAATCTGGGCCGTCCATCTTGCATATGATAGATTTGAGCAATTAATGTGATTGCATTAAATCTCTGTAGGGAATAAATGCTGATTGCCATGAATATTCGCGACTTGTAATGGCCTGCCACATGTCTAATTTGCTCGATTTGATTTGATCTGGGTATTTATTGTAACAAATCTAATTAAGATTTGTTAACACCCATAATCCCAGGAAGATAAGACTGCCACGTGTCTCAAGCATCTTGGCAGAGCCGCAGATGAGTGGGTCGCATGAGGCTAAATGGCCGCATGAAGATGAGCAGCCGCATGGGGATGAACAGCCGCATGAAGATGGACAGCCGCATGCTGATGGGCGGCCGCATAAGGGATGCAGCCGCATACTGATGGGCGGCCGCATAAAGGATGCAGCCGCATGAAGATGGGTGGCCGCATAAATGTAGCAGCCGCATGCCTCGGGTTATGATGGATTCTGCCAACTGTGAGAAGATTTTCTCCTCTTCCCTAGGGACGCCATTATGTCAGTCATTATTGCGCCTTTTTGTCAGACCTGTCATTTGTCAGATTTGTAAGCCGTAGGGCATTAAATGCAGCAAAAGACGAAGAGCTGTTGAAGGCCACGTGGCTCCTCTCTGGGCCGTATGGAATTATTCGAGCCGCATAGACTCTTGAACCGCATGGGCTCTCCGAGCCGCATGGGGATTCTTGGCCGCATGAACCTTTCTTTATTCTTTTTCATGCTTCTACAGTGGTGGATGCCTGCTCGATAAAGTTATGATGGAAGCTACGTGTGATCAAATCTCTGTGGGCTCGTTTCTTGAAGGCCAGATACTACAAGCACATTCCCCCGACCGTCGCGTCAGTTAACTGCAGATCTTCCGTCTCCTGGAGAAGAATCCTGAACGTACGGCGCCTCGTCGAACCATGGATTTGCCTCCTATTAGGGATAGAAGATTCGTCCTTATTCGTCGAAAGATGGTTGGGGGACAATCTTCTTCCTCCTAACCCGATCGCCCCCGCCAAATGCACCATTCGGGATCTGTGGAATAGCACCGGGGAGTGGAACTGAGATAGGAGCAGAGAGTGGACCGGCGAGGAGGCCATTGCAACCTTAGCTAAATTAGGTTTGACGGTAGGGTTGGACCGAGACACCTTGAGGTGGACCCTTACGGCTAACGGCTTGTTCACCTTGGTGTTAGCGAGATGGGCAGTCCGCGGCCCCGGCACTCCCATCCCCACTATAGGATCTTTCTGGCAGCCATGTATCCCCAAGAAATAGGCTTTTCTGATTTGGAGAGCGCTACACAAGAAACTACCCACAGACGATGCCCTCACCACTCTTGGATTCAACATGGTGTCGGCGTACCATTGTTGTCAAGAGAGAAAGAGTAAGGATGCCAAACATATTTTTGCGTTAGGGGTCCTTGCCGAGAAGTTGTGGTCTGTGTTCTTCCTCTGTTACAACCGTGATCCTCATGTTGGGTGCTTTAACGATCTCCTAGCCTCTTGGGGCAGTGCCTCGCACGACCATCAGATCGTCGCAGCCACCATTATGTGGACCATTTGGAAGAATCACAAGAAATTCAGATACGAAGGCTCATTTTCAACTCCAACCAACTGATCTGCGAGGCGTACAGACAGATCCACAAGCGTAGCAGACTTTATAAGTGTAGAAGCATAAAAAAGTGTAGGGTGACACAAGGCGCAGGTGGGTACTCTCGCTACCCACCCATCTTCGCACAGGCGCAGATGACGATCGGTGCTAGTTGGTGCTCTCGCTACCAACCCACCTTCATAGAAGCGCAGGCGGTCAAGCACGCAACTGAAAAGACAAACTCACAAAAAACAGATAAAAAGTTCAAGGAAAGTTCTTTTTATTAAATCATGGCTACAAGAGTATTACAGATTCGTCATGATTACATAAAAAAGACTTCCTAATTACAAGGATCTATTACAAAATACTTGTGATTACATATGCTGAACTAAAAACTCCTACGGATCTACGCTAGGGTTCATCTTCACAGCGTAATCGTCATGAGAGGAGAGACTGTGGATAGAAGATGTGAATACAGTCGCCATCAAAGTTTGCCACCACAGTACCCCCCCTCTCAGACGCACAGCTCTTCCTTAAGCAGCTATTGGCCCGAGCGAGAATTCAATCCATAGCACGACATGAGGCCCTTTTCAAAAGCGCATCATCTTCTGAGGCTCTTCCAGCCTAACGGAAGAGCGCAGCCGCCAATGAACAGGGTAGAGCACAACCTGCGGCGCTTCATGTTGGCAACCAGACCGAACTCGGTCGTCAGGACCTCCAAGACCTCCAAGTTGTCGCTCACGTTCGAACTCCCCATGAGAAGCATTCCACTACATCCCGAAGCTCATTAGCAGTTCTTCTACGAAGGCAGAACTCCTTTGAATGAAGGGATCCTCAACCAAAATCCGACTTAAGTAAGGCCAACGACCGCTCGAAGCTAAGTCTGGATCCAACATGGTGTAGAAGGACAAAAAGAGAAGACATGACTCTTCGGAAGAAACTCTTCCTTATATAGGGCGGGAGTGGTCCAAGACATAGGCCACAAGGCCGTCGGTCAAAATTCTCACATTAATGGGGTGAACCTAACACTCAATACGATGAATGTCACGACCCGTACCCGGTTTAGGGGCACGAGTACGTGGGTACGTCCAGCCTACGCCGTAGTGTTGGCGGTAGAACGCTGTTCTTGGTCACAACTACACAATATTAAATACTCTCCAAACGAAGGATAATCTCAAAAGATACAACTCAATCACATAAACTAGAGGTAGATAAATGGCACGATAAGATAGATATTAAATCCACAGAATGAGATACAACCAGAAATAAAATAAGTCTAAGTGTTATTGATACTACTACATAACATCTGAAAGATATAAACTCAAGACAACACAATAAGTAAGATAAAGTCGTAGCAATCTAGTCTAGGAACTAGGGTAGTCTCCTCAGTGCAAGCTGGATCCTCCTGAGGGTCCAAGTCGCAAATGTCGTCTACATCAGCTCCATAGGGTAGTGCCAAGGTCCTCGAAGTTATCTGAAATATTTGGTCAACGGGTCCAATCAGGACAAGAACATGCACATATCTCCAAAACAGATCCAAAACATGGCAAGAAATATAGAACAAGCAGTAGAATAAAATACATGAACTGTAAAGAAATGTACATGAAGAACAAAAAATATATGAAACTCCGTAGAAAAGGATGTACATGAATAGTTAAAATAGACAAATCTGAGTACATAAAAGTTTTATAGAAAATAAGAACTATAAGTGAAATATAAGTAATTTAGAGCACAAGATGGTTATGTAATCGGCTTGATTTGCACACGTCTAAGTTATAGAGTTTGCACACGAGTATACTAAAAGAATGATCACATGACCACTTATACTCTCCCGTCCCCAATCAATACACAAGGATCCGATCGAGTTATGTTACGTACACGATGAATTGTTTGCATAAGAAGATCATGTGAGCATACGAGAGTACATGAGAGCACACGATTTATATACGAATAACACGAATACAAGGAGTACACGATGCACATAGTAAAATATATGCACATGAAATACCCGATGTATCCGCTGAGGGAATAACATCGCACGACAAGATCCATATAGTACCAATCCGTGATAACGATGTGTCAGCATCAAGTAAAGTAGTCTAAAGCAGGCAATAGATACTATCATGAATGAAAATGATCAGAGAATGTACTCGCCTGATACCAGAACAACTGATATATAGAGTTGTCCAAACTGAAGTCACAGAGCCCCATTTAGGGCAACACAGGTTATAAAGAGTTCAATATTGAATATTTGAAATATATAATTCAATCTACATGATTCTAGGTCATTCTAGGTCCAAGTCAACTCTTGGTCAACTCTGGTCAATAACTAGTCAAACTAGGTCAACTGTCTAGGGTTTGGTCAAACTCTAGTCTACAATGCTATTGGATCAATTTTGGTCAATCCTAGTCAACAAGTCATTTTTAGGCCTATTGGGTTAATTTTAAGGTAACACAAAGTATAGGCTATGATATTAAGGCAGTAGATATAGATATCAAGTATATACATACATCATATATACAATACCTCTTGTTTATATATATCATATATATCTATTCCTCAACAAATAGCTACTAGTCTACATAACACCATATATATATTACACTATATATATATATATACATCACAACTGTTACTTCAAACAAATATAGTCTCCTACATACTTTTGAAAGTCGTTCCAAAATTATTTTAGGAACACCTTATACATGTTTCAAAATCTAGTTTGGGAACATCTAATAACCGTTCCAAATGATATTTAGGAACGCTTTATAATTGTTTCGATAATTGCAACGCCACTTTTAGGAACGATTTTCATGTGTTCCTAAAAATATTAGGTACATATAAAAGGTGTTCCTAAATGCCCATTTTGGTGTAGTGTATATATATATATATATATATATATATATATATATATATATATATATATATATTTATTTATTTATTTATATATATTTATATATATATATATATATATATATATATATTTATATATATTTATATTTATATTTATATTTTTTTTTATATTTATATTTATATATATATATATATATATATACAAGGTATGATTCATACATAA
Organism: Iris pallida; assembly: GCA_029216955.1. Taxonomy (NCBI): domain Eukaryota; kingdom Viridiplantae; phylum Streptophyta; class Magnoliopsida; order Asparagales; family Iridaceae; genus Iris; species Iris pallida. The sequence goes on from JANAVB010007596.1 coordinate 12,760,408, forward strand.
TGCATGATATATGAACCCTTCATGTTGTATACAGGTATAAACTGAAAATGAAAGGGGCTAAGTATAGGTATGTTATGGACAAGGCGACTTAAGTTCAATACATGGACTCTAATTCAGGAACCCAGCCTCAGAACAGTCCATATTTGGACTGGGTATAGCAAATATAGAAAATAATGAGTATTCAAAATTCATGATTGGGTAAGCCCAGGTTCAAATGACCAATTCTATATGTAGGTTACATGTTACTGTAGACCAAAAAGGGGGCAGGATTTTGTGGTTCAAGTTGTGGACTTGGATGTTCAGGTCTGCACATTAAATCACTAGGCAGAACAAGAAGGGTATCAACTGATAATCTAATGAGCATATATGCAGACAATGGACAGATAATTCAAGTTCATATGATACCTGGCCTCATATGTATATACTGTTTCAATGCAGGACATCACCAATTTGTCGGGGGTGTATGAATAGCTGCTGTACAGGCAAGGGCCTACTATACAGGTAAGGGCCTGCTGTACAGTAAGAAGTGTGAGTGTGTGTGTGTGTGTCAAATAGTGCATAGCATGCATCAGAGATGAGAGTGTCTTATGAGCTTGTGAATGTGTCCAACCAAGTGGCCATACTGTGTCAAAACCCAGTGTCTAAAGTGTCAAATAGAAGGTGTCAACATGTATCAAAAAATAGTATGCAAGGGGGGTCGTACGTGTGTGTCGAGTCCAATTGGACACGATGTGTCCAATCAAGGTGTCATGCAGGCGTGTCAGTAGGTAGACTACGTGTCAGGGTCTGTGTTTCCAACTAGAATGGGTCCAAGTCGTGTCGTGTTGCGTGTCCAAGCGCATATCAGTGGGTGTTTATAATGTGTTCTCGTGAGTCGAGAGACCACTGCGAGGGAGAGAACTCCTCGAATTCTCCACGAATTCAAACCAAACTTCATGAGTGTGAGGTCAGACATTTCTCCAACATACTCATTAAATTTTGTGTCGTCTCGTGTCGTGTCCAGTGAGATATGGACTCATGGCAGCAGGACACGCCCCATAGCTTGTGCAATGTGTGCTGTCGTGTCCTCGTGTCCAAGAACCGACATGAAACAACCCTAAAATCGACTCAGTCGATAAGAAATGTAATCTACATAATATTAGCTACAAAATCTTGTAATTAGTTTTGGAAATTAAGAATAAACATTTCTATGTGGCATTTCATCAAACACTATGAATAGCCCTCCGATACGCATACCAAATGGATTCGATTTCTTACCAAACTTAGCACAGGGATAGGGGAACCCTAAATGAATGCATCTATGGAGAGAAATTAGAAAATTAATAGGTTTAGAGGCCATTACCTATTAAGAGTTGGAATCTCAATGTAAATACAATTGAGACCAAAATCACTCTACTTGCAATGGTCAATAAGCTCCATATCTTTGCTAGTTAGCTTCTAGAGGCTTCCTCTACACTCGGGGAGTGTATTAAAATTGATTAGGCTCAATTTGGAGTTGATTTGGATAAATGGGGTGAATTTGGGAAAGAACACATATTAGGATTTAGAATTGTAAGGGAAGAGGTAAAGGTGTGCTAACATGATGTTATATAGGGGGGTTGTCTCTATGGACGGCCACAATAGTCTAGGATTAGGGTTTAAGTTCAATTGTAGGTTAAAGGTCTTCTACATGCATAATTCAAGCTTTTCTAGTAAAGGTCTAAGGCAAAATTCGGATTTCCAAGCTAAATATCTACTCTAAACGTAATATTTAGATATTCCTAACCATGTCATTTAGTTAGAAGCTACTAATCAAATATCTAGGCTCATGATTAATATCTAGATTAGGGCAATTCTAGGTTAAGGCCTAATATATTAATTAGCGCATTATTAATTAATCAAAATTCAAATAATTCCAAAGTCACATATTACCAAAATACCCCTAGTCTAAAAAAATGGTAGTTAGCTAATCTAATCACATTAGCTAGGTCTCCATGGTCATGGTTAGTCTCTAGGATAAGTAGTTCTAAGGTTCCACTAGCATAGGACGCAATCACAATACATCACTTAAATATTATAAAAATAATCTAAAATTGACCAATTAGTCATTATCATGATTTAAATCAATTATTCTATAACTAACATGATCAATTTTACAAAAGTTCAAAATTATCCTTATTTTAGAAAAGTGGTAGTTACAATGAACCCCATTAAACGGGTTCATTCGACTAAGTCTTAGACCATTAGAAGACCCGTTGAAAGACAAGCTTCTTCAAAGACAAGCGGGAGTCATTCCTTAAAGAGCTGTCATTAATTGCTCTTAAAGAAGACTTCAAAGACAAGCTTCTTCAAACCAGAAGCGCAGCTACATTCCTGCGCCAGCAGGAGGCGCAGACAGGTGATGACTTCACATCATTCCAGCTTTAATGGCATAGACCTCTGCTTCGACCCAGAAGCTCAACCCCCTTCATCAAAGACTTAGGAAACAACATTGCATCCAACACAAGTTCGCCTGCCACTCCAAAAGAACAATAACCACGTTAGCCTGAAGCACAGCCTACTCGTCGCCCTAAAGCACTGTGACTTTACCACTCGAAATACAGCCTATTCATCGCTCAAACGCACAGAGGTTCCGTCGTCTTTGAAACATAGTCCATTCGTCGCCTGAAAGCGCAGAGGCTCCATTGTCTCCAAAAAAATAGTCTACTCGTCGCACCAGAAGTGCAGCAACACTAAGACCTCTCTAGAGGCGCAGGTTGCATGGTCCCACCCAATTGGTTTGTTTAAACCGACACTCTCAAAGATAGGACAGAGGTTGATCATATTGATAAGTGCAAATATCTTATCAATTGGTCTAAAACTCAAATAAAGACGAAGTTTGCTCTTTTGATAAAGGTCGTATCAAGTCAGTTTGTTTAAACCGATAGCCTCCTGAAGATCAAACATAATTCGACTCTGAGAAGAAATCCAAGATCTACTCGGCTTCATCTAAATAGAGGATTCCTAGCAATAGACACGCGTCCCATGTCTCCTCCTTCTGTTATTTTGATAACCACCCAAGATCTCGATGGAGGAGAGTCTAGACTTCTGCCATGTGTCAGCTCAGCAGAAGCCAGCACCGTGCAATGACAGAATATTCCTTTATATCTCAAATCTGAGTGCATATCGCATATGTGTCCCCTTTCCCATATAAATAGAATGAGTTTTCCCTTCAACAAAAGGAGGAGGAGGACACATACAAATAAAAAAGAAGCAGAAGGCAAAAGGCAGAGCTTCGAAGACTTCAACTCTGACATCCTCTTGATCGGTAACCCTAGAGTTCCATCAAAGGTACCAAAAAGCCAAAGCAAGTCCAACTCGTCGTCAGATCGTCAATGTAGTAAAGGAGCCGCTGCAGTGCTCGATCTCTACCGTCACGCTTTTCCAGAATTCTTGTACTTAGATTTCCTCGCATAGGAATCGATTGTACCTTTTTTCAAGTTCAATAAACAAAAAGTACGTATAACCTTTTGTGATGTCGAACAAAATGACAACTCTGCTGGGGACTACCTTTTCCTCCAACGAGAAGGTGGTGACGCAATCTGAAGACAACTTGCTGGAATATTCCCAGAAGATGCTGGTCGTACGCTTCGACCAACAAGCTTTTGAAGATCTCCTTTCTGAAGAGAAGTCAAGTCCTTCGAAGCGGTTTGTAAAACCGAAGAAGACTCGACGTGTTTGGTTCCCAAGGCGACTGTGACGAGCAGCAAGATAGAGGGGACTACGATCCAGAACCCTCTAAACGCTGAAGCCCCGAAGAAGATTTTGGCAACTGCGGCCATGCCACCTCATTTGATACCCACTTTGGGAAAATACGACGAGGAAGACAGTGCCCCTATGCGGGCCTGACGAGGGCACAACACCGAAGGAAGCGCACGACGGTTCAACCCCTCACAAAGGAAGCGTTGCCGGCGAGAAAATCTGTATTCGACAGAGTTGCCTTCCCATCACGCGAGCCCTCGTTGGATTCTGAATACTATGCACCCGCTGGGGGTAGTAGAAAGAAATCCAAGGTAGTACGTGCCTCGTGCAAGAAACGTACAACGCCAATAACCGACCAAAGGCCTGCATTGACAATCACACACGCAGTCGATGGGAAGTTATACAAAATTGGTCCCCATGCTTCGATGCCTCGACCAGTTAAACCCCTCTGTCGCTTAAACACTCATGTACGTGATGCAAGCCAGGGGGTACATCACATGGAGAACGACTCATACAAACAACATTCCTATAAGCACGATAGGATTCTGTCTCGCCAGACCCTCTCTGATCGTACCCACGCACAGCTTTTCTGCACGTACAATTGTGGTACAGAGGTGGAGGACTTAACGCTTTCACACAAGCATAAGGCAGAAGTAGAATTTGCGGTACATGCCATGCCTAAATCAAGGCATCTTTGTACCCAGATCACCATCAACTATTGCTGTCAACAGGCAGCCACCGTGCCGCCGAGGAGGCGTTCCATTTTTCAAAGAAAATAGCCGACGTCAACCGAACATAAAAGGTTCGACAGAAGGTCGGTAAGTATAGACAAAGATGAACTCCATGTTGCTACGTGCGATGCGGCACAGGGTTCTCAATCTCTCAAAAAGCCATGCAAGAATCCTTCCATCTCGGCCACCAAGCCCAAGAAGCGGCCCGAAAGTAGCAAGGCAAAGGTACCCAACACAGGTGTGTTCCAAGGCACGCGTTCCAAATCTCTGTTAGTTAGCACGTCAGACGCTCGGGGTATCCAACCCTCCATCGTCCATGACAATGCCGTATTCAATTTGAAGAGGAACCATATGATACGGATGCCTCCACAGGCGCAGCTAGCCACCAGACTGAGGGTCGCAATCGCAATGAGTCTGAGGAAGACAGCAACCTTACAGTTCATCCTTATAATGACGAGGCATAGGCATCTGAGCTAGAGAGCAAAGGGTCTACTGTACCTTCCATCCATCCACACACAAAGTCTGTATTTATGGCAGATGGCGACGAGGCGGACAATAGTTAAGCGCCTGACCAGCTGAAATGTATCAAAGCTCTCGAGATGAGCCTAGATATGTTAAATGCTATAATAAAATCCTTGTCTTTTATCATACTGGAGATCAAGGAGAGTTTGGTCCCCACTGCCTCCACACCTGCGCTAGACCCGACAGCTAACGACGGATCCAGTAAGCTATCCATGATCAACCAAGTGGCACCATCGTCGTCTATTCCATCGACCACAGGACCTGTAATATAAACCGAGATACAGTAGGTCATCAAGGAACTGTATGCTCGCTATGATGCCAAAGAGAAGCAAGCAGCACTCTGGAAGGTGGGGATTCGATAGCCATATCCTGCCGAGTGGGACAACGTAGTTTACACTTCCAAATACAATCTGCAGACGCTCGTGCCTTTCAATAGAAAGGAGTCACTCCGACGATAATTGAGGTACTTCGTCTCAGTAATAGGGCACCTACCAAAGAACGCTGCCCTCCTCACCAATATATTCATAGGAGCCTTGCAGGAGGTAGCCTATGAGTGGTTCTACAGTCTTCCGGACGACTGCATTTTATCGTTCGAGGACCTGAAGGCTCTCTTCATCGACCGATTCTATGAAGGAGGAATGGACATGACGATGTCAACTCTCATAGAGGTCGTCCAGAGAGAGAAAGAATATATCTGCGCATACATCGAGCGCTTCCGCCAAACAGCTTTGAGGCTACCACCTGGCATGCCCGAGCCCATGCTTATGGAATCATGCCGCAAGAACATGCTGCCTGCAATCAAATTGTGGCACAATGCTCCTTGCACAGAGTGGACGTCTTTCAATGCAGAGGCGGATGTGGACAAAGGAAAGCCCAAGATGTGCAGCTCCTAGGATTAAACTTTCGTTCTCTCGAGGACAAAAGGAGACGCTCGTCTAGGAACAACCCCAAGGACAGAAAAGGTAAACAAGCCATGACCGTCAACATCTCCAAAGGTTCAGTAACCATGAACCCCAAGTCTGCAGAAGCGCAGAAGCTGAGTGAGACTTACTCCTTGAACGACGAGGATACGCTGGAACTCTTCGATATGCTGGGAAAGAGTGGCAGGCTGTCTCTCCCAACACCAAAGTGCCCCGATGAAGTGGGGGAGGTGGACAACCCTAAATACTGCCATTATCATCAGTATGTCCACCCTTATACACGAGATTGCTACGTATTGAAAAAACAGATTCAGTGCCTCATCGACGCTAAAGTCATATCACTTGACATGAAGAAAAAACTATCACGGCCAACATGGTTACTCTCCAGTTTGGAAGTTTTCCAACCACGGAGGGGCAGGACGGGGACATCCCCATCCCGAGGGCGATAATAGAAATAGTCAATCTTCCACCAGCGTATGACTATGCTCAAGGGCTCATCCTGTTCTCCACACCACGAGGCGAGGTCATGCGGGTTTACCCCGACCTTACTCCTGATATGATGGCACCTAAAACCCCCTCTTTCAAAGGGAAGAAAGTCAGGACATGCCACATGGTCTCGGCATCGACCGATGACCCCCTGGTGACCACTCGCTCGATACGACAGCAAGAGGAGAGCCAAGCTCCAGAGGAGGCAACACCTCCACCAACTACAACCCCTGCTCCTGATACATCAAAAGCGGGCTCGTTTAAGACTCCTACCATAGATAGGCAGAAGCAAAAGAAGGTTCGCTTCGACAAACCTCTGAGGAAAGACTCGGTAGTAGGGCCTATCAAACCCTACAACTTCGATATACTGGCGCAGCTAGCCAATACCCCGGCTAGATTGTCACTCTTTGAGATCCTTTGTCTCTTCAAAGAGACCCGAGATGAGCTCAGCGAAGCCTTGTAGAACGCCGAGTCCTTTCTCACTCAGGTGCGACCACCCAAGGAAGACCATGCATCCTGTCCACATTGTCACAGCGTGGTCGAAGTGATCCCCAGTATCACCTTCACCCAGCAAGACATGCTGCTGAAGAATAACCGGCATAATAGACCTCTGTACTATACAGGGTACGTCAGTGCCATTAAAGTCGATTGCATCCACATGGACCCAGGCACCTCTCTCAGCATCATCCCAAGGAGTTTGCTCCAAACTCTAGGGATCCCGATGTATCGGTTGACTGCATCAAACACAACAATCAGCGGCTTCAATATAGGAAAGAGCGAGCTTCTGGGCAAAATTTGCTTGAAGTGCCAAATAGGCGACCTCATCTTAGCAGTTCGAAGATCGATGGTGATGACTCACAAAAGGACAGGGAAGTTCGAACCCAAGTAGGAGGGACCATTCTTCATAGAGACGGTGTATTCCAACGGTGCTTACCGATTGGCCAAATCTAATGGTGACTTACTCATGATGCCAATCAATGGCAAGTTCCAGAAAAAATACTACGTATGAAGACAAGCAATACCAGTGGAAGCCTTCACGCTCCAGTGGGTGCTCAAAGAGCCATGCTACGTCAACAAAAGAAGACAAGATGCTTCGTTCACCCTCAAAATGACGTGGGTTCAAAAAAAGGTCATGATAAACGTTCACGAGAAACGAGAGGTCATGATCAAAACTTAAGGAAGCGACGGCTTAAGGTACTTAATGCTGAATCCCAAGCATGACGTCTGCCTAGCAGCAGACGTGATAGGCATTTCACCTACATAGACACACTTGTCATGCTTCTTTTCAAAGTATCTCAAGCTTGACTCAAGTTCGGGACACTTTGAAGGGGGTCTTGTAGAAGCATGAAAAAGTGCAGGATGACACAAGGCACAGGTGGGTACTCTCGTTACCCACCCATCTTCACACAGGCACAGATGACGAACGACGCAGGTTGGTGCTCTCGCTTCCAACCTAGCTTCACAGAAGCGCAGGCGGTCAAGTACGCCAATAGAAAAGACAAACTCACAAAAAATAGATAAAAAGTTCAAGGAAAGTTTTTTTTATTAAATCATGGCTATAAGAGTCTATTATAGATTCGTCACGATTACAGAAAAGAAGACTTCCTAATTACAAAGATCTGTTACAAAGTACTTGTGATTACATATGCTGAACTAAAAACTCCTATGGATCTACGCTAGGGTTCATCTTCACAATGTAATCGTCATGAGAGGAGAGATTATGGATAGTAGATAATACAATCGCCATCAAAGTCTGCCATCACAACACCCCCCTCTCAGACACACATCTCTTTCTGAAGCAGCTACTGGCCCGAGCAAGAATTCAGTCCACAAAACGTCAGGAGGCCCTTTTCAAAAGCGCATCAGCTTCTGAGTCTCTTCCAGCCTAACGGAAGAGTGCAGCCGCCAATGAGCAGGGCAGAGCACAACCTGCGGTACTTCATGTTGGCAACTAGACCGAACTCGATAGTCAATACCTCCAAGACCTCCAAGATGTCGCTCAGGTTCGAACTCCCCATGAGAAGCGTTCCAGCACATCCCGAAGCTCATCAGCAGTTCTTCTACGAAGTTACAGCTCCTTTGAATGAAGGCATCCTCAACCAAAATCTGACTTAGGCAAGGCCAACGGCCGCTTGAAGCTAGGGATGAGAATTAAACGGTTTAGAACCGAAAATTGGACCGAATCGAACCGATTTAGCTATTTGTTTCGGTTCAAAATTATTTCAGGTCAGATTCGGTTGCTGAAACCCACAAATTCGGTTATCCGGTTCGGTTGCAGTTATTGGATTTCGGTTTCGATTTTAAACTGAAACCGAATTATATATATAATTACCAATTTACCCTCAGCCCTGACCTAAGTATATATGTTAATTTTTTTCTCTCACCTCACATTCTCATTTGCTTGAGCGGTGCTCTCTTTCCAAACCCCTTCTCCTCTCCTCTCGAGTCTCAACTTCTGGAATGGAGAACCCTAACCCTACCTACATACCTCTGCTTCTTCGCCTTCAAATTCGTCGATGGCTGGTCAAAGCCTGTGACGTCTGTCTCTGGCCTGATCATTTCATAGCCTCTCTCCTGAAGAGAGTCTCCTCAATGTTCTCACTCTCTCTCATTCTCTCACCGACATCACCGTAAGTATATTTTTCTAAGATCTAGATCTAGATATACAGCTCGGTTATTATTTCTGTTATAATTTTTATTATAATTTTTTATTTGTAATTTCTGTTATATTTTTAATCTCAGATCTAGATCTACATCTCGGTTATTATTTTTGTTATAATTTTTTATTTGTAATTTCTGTTATTTTTTTGTTTATAATTTCTGTTATATATTTTTTATTTATAATTTCATTTTAATCCTAGATCTAGTCTAGATCTACTGTCTACATCTACATCTACATCTACATCTCAGTAAGTGTTCTTTTATTTATAGTTCTATTATAATTTTTTATTTATAATTTTGTTTAGTCTCAGAAGTCAGATCTAGTCTAGATCTACATCTCTTCTTTTATTTATAATAATGTTTTTTTTGTTATTATTTCGTTTACTGTTAAAAGACCAACCCAATACATGGTTTTTTCTTGTTTGACTCTTCCCATAGAGGAAACAGTCTTTGTGTTCCTGGCATAAATGTCTACTGATTTTCTCTTTACAATCCGGAATATCCATGCATGTGTTAGGCCTTCATAGAATACTTCTTTGTGATTTGGGAATTATGGAATCTGTCTCCTGCATGTGGTGGGGTATTTTTATTTGGGGTGGATAGGGTTAGGGTTGGGGGAGGGATTTATTCAGGTTTGACAGAGGGTGTTGCCTTGCTCCTCTAATTATAAATTTATAACAATGTGTTGTTGTTTGATTGGAGGATTGTTATGTAAACTACTTATCAGTTATCATAACTAATTTGATACATACTTCAAAGTCATAGATATATTTGCTAATCATTTTGTTTTTGTAATAATCATTTTTAATTTGATATATCCATGCATGTTTTTGTACTAATCATTTTTAATACTTGCTTCTAGTTTGCCTTACAAGTCATAGATATAATTGTATTATTGATACGTAGATGGTTTCAAGTGGCATAGTTATATATGATCATCTCTGTTAGATAAACTAAAAGAACACATGCCTTACAAGTTATAGATATATTTGTATTAAGTTTGTAAACTATTTGCATGTATGAACTCTTGTTGACCTTTTTATATTTTTTTCTTCATATATTATAAGCATGACTGTAATTTAATAATATATATGATCTACACTGCTAGAGAAATTACTTTGACCAATCCCATAGTCAGGATTGGTCAGTTTGGCAAATCCATAAGTTGATCTTATCATCTTATCAAGTTTAACCAAGTGATGTATGCATGGCTTTATGTATATATCTTTGTTTGCATATTTAATAGAAATTTTGTTATAGATTTATGATACTGAGGACAAATACTATGTTTTAGCATTTGCAGTGACAAGAATATTAAAGCCCTCAGGGGGAAGAATGCATGCAATGGATTACTTTACACTTTTGCACATGTCTAAGTTCACCATATAGACTTATGATACTCTTATTATTACCAGCTTATTTATTATTATTTTTTGAAAAATACTAACATATTAAACGAGAAAGTGGCAATGATGATTACGACTTGAGAATATGTCATTGATACTACATGGCAATCATAATTGGTGCATAAATCATCCATCTGAGCCATATTAGACTTTTTTTCTTCTTCTTTTTTTTGCAAAATATAGGTACTGGAACATGGTTACATGAGAGTGGAGTCAGTGGACTGGTGCAACATGGGCAACAATGGCAACTTGTAGTCTTTTCATTTGGCCACCAATGTAATTTTTTTGTGAGCTTGTTAAAATTGTAATGTAACTTTTTATGGTTGTAATTAAGTAGTATGGTTGTAATTAAGTAGTACATGCTTAATGTCTAGAATCATTGATATTGTATGGCTTTGTATTATTGATACTTTTGTTACTATGTGAGGCTTTGTATTATTGATACTGCTTGTATTTGTTCCAGTCTTCCATATGAATTTTTGGTCCATATATGATATTGAATATTAATAATTAATATTGCTGTTATAGTGTTATGTTCAGTAAACGGATCAATTTTGATGCTGCAATACTGCTTTTATGGTTCCAAATGATTTTTAAATATTGATATTGCTGCCTGTGGTAACAAGGCCCATAAACCGGCCCATTAAAACAATGGTTCCAGATGAATTTTGAAATAGACAAGCCCATTAAAATAAGGCCCATAATACAAGGCCCATCAACCGAATAAACCGATGAACCGAACCGATTTAGTTCGATTCGGTTCAGGTTCGGTTCTGAACTTGGTCGGTTCGGTTCGATTTTGTATTTGGTCGGTTCGGTCTGTGTTCGGTTTGATTTATTACGGTTCGGTTTGCACCGAACCGAACCGATGCTCACCCCTACTCGAAGCTAAGTCTGGATCTAGCATGGTGTTGAAGGACAAAAAGAGGAAGACTTGACTCTTCGGAAGAAACTCTCCCTTATATAGGGCGGGAGTGGTCCAAGACATAGGCTACGGGGCCGTTGGTCAACATTCCCACATTAATGTGATGAACCTAAGACTCAGCATGATGAACCTCATTAAATGGGTTCATTCGACTAAGTCTTAGACCATTAAAAGACCCCTTAAAATTCCCCAAGTAACAATGGCAATCATAAGGGAGTCGTTCCTTAAAGAGCTATCATTAATCGCTCTTAAAGAAGACTTCAAAGATAAGCTTCTTCAAACTAGAAGTGCAGCTACAATCCTGTGCCAGCAGGAGGCGTAGATAGGTGATGACTTCACATCATCCCAGATTCAACGGCACAGACCTCTGCTTCGACCCAGAAGCTCAGCTCCCTTAATCAAAGACTTGGGAAACACCATTGCATCCAACACAAGTCCGCCTGCCGCTCCAAAAGCACAGTAACCTCGTTAGCCTGAAGCACAGCCTACTCGTCGCCCTAAAGCACAGTGACTTTACCACTCAAAACACAGCCTATTTGTCTCTCAAATGCATATATGTTCCGTCGTCTTCGAAACATAGTCCACTCGTCGCCTGAAAGTGCAGAGGCTCCATTGTCTCCTGGAAAACAGTCTACTCGCCGTACCAAAAGTACAACAGCACTAAGACCTCTCAAGAGGCACAGGTTGCATGGTCCCACCCAATTGGTTTGTTTAAAACGCCACTCTCAAAGATAGGACAGAGGTTTATCATATTGATAAGTGCAAATATCTTGTCAATTGGTTATAAGGACGAAGTTTGCTCTTTTGATAAAGGTCGTATCAAGTCGGTTTGTTTAAACCGATAGCCTCCTAAAGATCAAACAGAATCCTACTCTGAGATGAAATCCAAGATCTACTCGGCTTCATCTAAACAGAGGATTTCCAGCAGTAGACACGCGCCACGTGTCTCCTCTTTCGGTTATTTTGATAACCACTAGAGATGTCGATAGAGGAGAATCTCGACGTCCGCCACGTGTCAGCTCAGCAGAAGCCCGTACCGTGCAATGACAGCAGATTACTTCATATCTTAAATCCGAGTGCTCATCGCATATGTGCCCCCTTTTTCCTATAAATAGAAGGAGTTTTTCCTTCAACAAAAGGTGGAGGAGGACATACACAAAGAGAAAAGAAGCAGAAGGCAAAAGGCAGAGCTTCAAAGTCTTCAACTCTGGCATCCTCTTGATCGGTAACCCTAGAGTTCCATCAAAGGTACCAGAAAGCCAAAGCAAGTCCAACTCGTCGTCAGATCATCAACAGAGTGAAGAAGCTGCTGCAGTGCTCGATCTCCACCGTCATGCTTTTTCAGAATTCTTGTACTTAGATTTCCTTGCATAGGAATCGATTGTACCTTTTTTCAGGTTTAATAAACAAAAAGTTCGTATAACCTTTTATGATGTCGAACAAAATGGCGACTCTGCTGGGGACTACCTTCGCCTCCAACGAGAAGGTGGTGACGCAATCTGTCGACAACTTGTTAGGATCTTTCCAGAAGATGCTGGTCGTACGCTTCGACCAACAAGCTTTTGAAGATCTCCTTTCTGAAGAGAAGTCAAGTCCTTCGAAGTGGTTCATAAAACTGAAGAAGAATCAACGTGTCTAGGTGCCTAAGGCGGCTGTGACGAGTAGCACAATAGAGGGGACTGCGATTCAGAACCCTCTAAATGCTGAAGCCTCGAAGAAGATTTTGGCTACTGCGGTCATGCCACCTCACTCGATTCCTACTTTAAGAAAATATGATGAGGAAGACAGTACCCTTATGGCGGACCTGACGAGGGCATAATGCCCAAAGTAGCACGCGAAGGTTCAACCCCTCACAAAGGAAGCGTTATCGATAAAAAGATCTGTATTCGATAGAGTTGCCTTTCCATAAGGCGAGCCCTCATTGGATTCTGAATACTATGCACCCGCTGGGGGTAGTAGGAAGAAATCCAAGGCAGTATGTGCCTAGTGCAACAAACGTTCTACGCCAATGACCGACCAAAGGCATGCGCTGATAGTCACACGCGCAGCCGATAGGAAGTTATACAAAACTGGTTCCCGTACTTTGATGCCTCTACCAGTTAAACACCTCTGTCGCTTAAACACTCCTGTACGTGATGCAAGCCAGGGGGTACATCCCATAGAGAGTACCTGTAAGCATGACAAGAATATGCCTCGCCAGACCCTCTCTAATCGTACCTACGCGCAGCTTTCCTGCACGTACAATAGGGGCACAAAGGTGGAGGACTTAATGCTTTCACACAAGCGTAAGGCGGAAGAGGAATCTGCGGTATAGGGAACGCCTAAATTAAGGCATCCTTGTACCCATATCACGATCAACTGTTGCTGTTAATAGGCAGCCACCGTGCCGTCGAAGAGGCGTTCCGTCTTTCGAAGACTACAGCCGGCGTCAACCGAACGTCAGAGGTTCAACAGGGGGCCAGCAAGCGTAGACGAAGATGAACTCCATGTTGATACGTGCAACGCAGCACAGGGTTCTCAGTCTCTCAAAAAGTCGTCCAAGAATCCTTCCATCTCGGCCACCAAGCCCAAGAAGCGGCCCGAGAGTAGCAAGGCAATGGTACCCAACACAGTGTGTTCCAAGGAATATGTTCCAAATCTCTGTTAGGTACCATGTCAGACGCCGGGGGTAGCCAACTCCCTACCATCCATGACAATGTCGTATTCCAGTCTGAAAAGGAACCATATGATACGGAAGCCTCCACAGGCGCAGCTAGCCACCAGACTGGGGGTAGTAACCGCAATGAGTCTGAGGAAGATCACAACCTTCCAGTTCATCCTTAAGATGACGAGGCACATGCATCTAAGCTAGAGAGCGAAAGTTCTACTGTCCCTTCCATCCATCTACACACAAGGTTCGTATTTATGCCCGATAGCGACGAGGCGGACAATTGTGAAGCGATGACCAGCTGAAATATATCGAAGCTCTTGAGACGAGCCTAGATACGTTAAATACTATAATAATATCCTTGTCTTCTAACATACTGGATACTAAGAGGAGTTTGGTCCCCACTGCCTCCACACCTACGCTTGACCCGGTAGCTAACGATGGATCCAGTAAGCTGCCTATCATCAACCAAGCGGCACCATCGTCGTCTACTCCATCGACCACAGGACCTGCAATGTCAACCGAGATACAACATGCCATCAAGGAACTGTATGCTCGTTATGATGCCAAAGAGAAGCAAGCAGCACTCCAGAAGATGGGGATTCAGCAGCCATATCCTGCCGAGTGGGATAACGTAGTCTACCCTCCAAAATATAATTTGCAGATGCTCGCGCCCTTCAATGGAAAGGAGTTACCCCGACGATACTTGAGGTACTTCGCCTCAGTAACAGGGCACCTACGAAAGAACGACGCCTTCCTCACCTACATATTCATAGGAGCCTTGTAGGGGGTAGCCTATGAGTGGTTCTGCAGTCTTCCGGACGACTGAATTTTATCGTTCGAGGACCTGAAGACTCTCTTCATCGACCGATTCTATGAAGGATGGATGGACATGACAATGTCAACTCTCATGGAGGTCATCCAAAGAGAGAAAAAACCTATCTGCACATACATCGAGCGCTTCCGCCCGGCAGCTTTGAGGCTACCGCCTGGCATGCCCAAGCCCATGCTTATGGACTCATGCTGCAAGAACATGCTGCCTGTAATCAAATTGTACCACAGTGTTCCTTGCACAGAGTGGACGTCTTTTATTACAGAGGAGGATGTGGCACAAAAGAAAGCCCAAGATGCGCAGCTCTTGGGATTAAACTTTCCTTCTCTCGAGGACAGAGGAAGACGCTCGTCTAGGAACAACCCCAAGGACAGAAAAGACAAACAAGCCATGACCATCAACATCTCCAAAGGTTCAGTAACCATGAACACCAAGTCTGCAGAAGCGCAGAAGCCTAGGCAGACTTACTCCTTGAACGACGAGGATACGCTGGAACTCTTCGATATGCTGACGAAGAGTAGCAAGCTGTCTCTCTCAACACCAAAATGCCCCGATGAAGTGGGGAAGGTGGACAATCCTAAATACTGGCATTATCATCAGTATGTCCACCATTCGATACGAGATTGCTACGTATTGAAAAAATAGATTCATCGCCTTATCGACGCCAAAGTCATATCACTTGACATAAAGAAAAGACTGTCACGGCCAACATGATTACTTTCCAGTTAGGAAGTTTCCCAACCACGGAGGCACAGAACAGGATTGTCCCATCCTGAGGGCGACAATGGAAGTAGTCAATCTTCCACCATCGTGTGACAAAGCTCAAGGGCTCATTCCGTTCTCCACACCACGAGGCGAGGTCATGTGGGTTTATCCCGACCTTACTCCCAACATAATGGCACCTATAACCCCCTCTGTCAAAGGAAAGAAGGTCAGGACTTGTCGCATGGTCTCAGCATCGACCGATGATACCCTGGTGACCACTCGCTCGGTGCGGAAGCAAGAGGATAGCCAAGCTCTAGAGGAGGCAGCATCTCCACCAACTACAACCCCTGCTCCTGATACATCAGAAGCAGGCCTGTCTAAGACTCCTGTCGCAGATAGGAAGTAGCAAAAGGAGGTTCACTTTGACAAACCTCTGAGGAAAGACTTGGCAGTAGGGCCCATCAAACCCTACAAATTTGACATACTAGCACAGCTAGCCAATTCCCCGACTAGATTGTCAATCTTTAAGATCCTCCATCTCTCCAAAGAGACCCGAGATGCGCTCAGCGAAGCCTTGCAGAACGCCGAATCCTTTCTCACTCAGGTACGACCACCCAAGAAAGACCCTGTGGCTTGCCCACATTGTCACAGTATGGTCGAAGTGATCCCTAGTATCACTTTCACCCAGCAAGACATGTTGCTGAAGAATAACCGACATAATAGGCCTCTGTACTATACAGGGCACGTCGGTGCCATTAAAGTTGATCGCATCCACGTCGACCCAGGCTCCACACTCAGCATCATCATAAGGAGTTTGCTCCAAACTCTAGGGATCCCGATGCATCGGCGGACTGCATCGAACACAACAATCATCAAATTCAATGCAGAAAAGAGCGAGCCCCTAGGTAAAATTCGCTTGAAGTGCCAAATAGGCGACCTCGTCTTAGCAGTTCGAAGACCAACGGTGATGACTCATAAAACAACAGGGAAGTTCGAACCCAAGTGGGAGGGACCGTTCATCATAGAGACGGTGTATTCCAATGGCGCTTACCGACAGGCCAAATCTAATGGTGACTTACTCATGATGTCAATCAATGGCAAGTTCCAAAAAAAAACTACGTATGAAGACAAGCAATACCGACGGAAGCCCTCATGCGCCAGTGGGTGCTCAAAGAGCCATGCCACGTCAACAAAAGAAGACAAGAAGCTTCGTTCAACCTCAAAATGACGTAGGTTTAAAAAAAGGTCATGATAAACGTTTGCGAGAAACGAGAGGTTATGATCAAAACTTAAGGAAACGACGGCTTGAGGTATTTAATGCTGAAGCCCAAGCATGACGTCAGCCTGGCAGCAAACGTGATGGGCATTTCACCTACATAGACACACGTGTCATGCTTCTTTTTAAAGTATCCCGAGCTTGACTCAAGTTTGGGACAATTTGAAGGGGGTCTTGTTGAAGCATAAAAAAGTGCAGGGTGACACAAGACGCAGTGGATACTCTCGCTACCCACCCATCTTCACACAGGCACAGATGACGAACGATGCAGGTTGGTGCTCTCGCTATCAAACCAGCTTCACAGAAGCTCAGGCAGTCTAGCACGCCAACAGAAAAGACAAACTCACAAAAAACAGATGAAAAGATCAAGGAAAGTTCTTTTTATTAATTCATGGCTATAAGAGTCTATTACAGATTCGTCACTATTATACAAAAAAAGACTTCCTAATTACAAGGATCTGTTACAAAGTACTTATGATTGCACATGCTAAACTAAAAACTCCTACGGATCTACGCTAGGTTTCATCTTCATAGTGTAATCGTCATGAGAGAAGAGACCGTGGATTGAAGATGTGAATACAGTCGCCATCAAAGTCTGCCACCACAACATCCCCCTCTCAGATGCACAGCTCATCCTAAAGCAGCTATTGGCCCGAGCAAAATTTCAATCCACAGCACGACATGAGGCCCTTTTCAAAGGCGCATCAGCTTTTGAGGCTTTTCCAGCCAAACGGAAGCGCACAGCCACCAATGAGCAGGGTAGAGCACAACCTGTGGTGCTTCATGTTGGCAACCTGACCGAACTCGGTCGTCAGGACCTCCAAGACCTCCAAGATGTTGCTCAGGTTCGAACTCCCCATCAGAAGCATTCCAGCACATCCCTAAGCTCCTCAGCAATTCTTCTACGAAGGCACTGCTCCTTTGAACGAAGGGATCCTCAACCAAAATCTGACTTAGGCAAGGACAACAGCCGCTCGAAGCTAAGTCTGGATCGAACTTGGTGTTAAAGGACAGAAAGAGGTAGACGTGACTCTTCGGAAGAAACTCCCCCTTATATAGGGCAAGAGTGGTCTAAGACATAGGCCACGGGGCCATCGGTCAAAATTTCTACATTAATGGGATGAACCTAAGACGTAACAAGATGGACCTCATTAATTGGATGCATTCGACTAAGTCTTAGACCATTAAAAGACCCCTTGAAATTCCCCAAGTAATTGGGGCAATCAAGAGGGAGTCGATCCTTAAAGAGATGTCATTAATTGCTCTTAAGGAAGACTTCAAAGACAAGCTTCTTCAAACCAGAAGTGCAGCTACAATCCTGCACCAGCAGGAGGCGCAGACAGGTGATGACTTCACATCATCCCAGCTTCAACGACATAGACCTCTGCTTCGACCCAGAAGCTCAACCCGCTTCATCAAAGACTTGGGAAATACCATTGCATCCAACACAAGTCTGCATGCCGCTCTAAAAGCACAGTAACCTCGTTAGCCTGAAGCACAGCCTATTTGTCACCTTAAAGCACAGTGACTTTACCACTCGAAACACAGCCTACTCGTCGCTCAAACGCATAGAGGTTCCATCGACTTCGAAATATAGTCCACTCATCGCCTGAACGAGTCTTCGTATTCTCCAGAAAAATAGTCTACTCGTCACACCAGAAGCACAGCAGCACCAAGACCTCGCTAGAGGTACAGGTTTGTAACGCCCCAGTCCCAAAATACTTAGGACTAGGTACGTATCCGTGCCAGCTGCAGACATACGAAGTATACTCCAATATATAGAAATCTCGTATGAATACATAAGCTATAAAATGCAGTAAATCCAGAATAACTAAATCTCATCCACTAGATAAATAAATAATATAAAAGCAACTTTGAATTTGTCATGTATACAATCATTGGGCGGAGACAAAGTCCACTACCAACTATCTCAAATTAAATATACAAGAAGTGATCGATAAAATAATGAGACGAACCAAGCGCAATCGTCTTCGAAAGAATGGAGAAGACCACGACCTTGGCTAGAACACCTGTAAATTCACAGAAGCGCACACCTGGAGAGATAACCAGGTCCTCAGAGGGATGTAACAAGACACATAATATCATGCCATATAAACTGAATAAATATTGCTCAAATAAATAACGGATGCATGCAATAGGGTACCTAACCGTACTATAGTGAATATACAATAAAGAACAATCCTCCACATATGGGCACTCGGACTGTATAGCAGTGGCATCGTCCCTCTCATCGGGAATCAGTACAATCCGTCCATAACGTTCGGCAAACGTCAGAGGGAACCAGTAAGAAAACGTCCATAACGTTCCATGAACATCAGAGGGAATCAGTACAATAGGGTGAACCTGCGTCTCCAACGAAGCTTCAGGTACAATAGCAGTATTTAAATGGGGCCCATACATCAAGGAACTATTCTTCCCTCCCAATGCCTAATATGTTGTATTAACAACACAAAACTTCTATTAACCGCTAAGTCAAACTAGCATGCAATCTCTATAAACGGTTATTCCTATCGCACGGCTTATACATACCGGTGGCCAGCCAGTCACGCATGTCCGTGTTCTACATGAGACACACAAATTCGTGGTACAACGTGTCAAGGCCAATGAATGCAACACACAAGGTGGTCCCTTAAATCTAGGTTTAATGTGTAAGAAAATTAATACATAGCAGGAAATATAACTGAACAGTAAGTTCTAACAGGTTATACCATGTATCACAGTTTATTTTGAATAAAAAATAAATAATGCATGAAATATGAGCTAAAATAAATAAACAGCAAATGGCAATGTGTCTTGCCTGAGGGTGGTACGAGAAGCAACAAAATCCAACAATCATAATCGTCAACACGAAAGTCAAAATCCACAAGAAGCTCCGGATGCTGAAACAAACATCACGAACGAGTTTGGAATAAAAGATATGCCTAGGAAACGCCTGTCAAAAAGTTAAATTCTGGAACAGGGACAAAATCATAATTTTGGGTTAAAACGATGTCCGCCGTTGGACCCGCTTTGCACCGAAATGTGCGCCAGAACCTACGGTCTCTAAAGTCGTCAAACTACATGTCTACAAATTTGTTTTGATGAGATGAACCCAACGGTATGTCCAATTTTGGATTCTGGTGGGCTGTGCACAAAATCGTCCGTTGAGTGGGATTGTGGGCCCGCCAAAATAGCGTCCTGATCAACGGTCTCATAATCGGACCAAACATGGCTCACAGGACCAAAAAAATATTTTGAGTCCAATGGCACAAGTTTCGTCGCGATTTGATGAGTGTGCACAAAGTAATTGGAAAATTTCGAAAAGCCTGATACGGAAAAATTTGACGGATACGGGTCAAATTCGTCGTGCACACGCAACCAATTTGAATTCCGTCAAAGCACGCACGTCCGTAAAGTCGATACGGACCTTTCGGTACTCTCGGTTTGCGACAGGGTCGCCCGGTTTGTCGGGACGTACCTCTTACGGGATTTTTAAGCTTTTTATAAAAACTAATTTTTTGCGATTTTTAATTTAATTAAAACTGAAATTTATTGCAGAATAAATAAATCTATTTGAAGGGGATGATAGAGGGTCATGGGGGATTTCTACATGAATTTACAGATCTAAAAAGGATTTAAAATGAGGAAGATATAGATCGGGGAAGTGGGATACCTTAAAGTGGGAATCTGTTGTTTTATTGTTGTTGTTGTTGCCGCCGTGGCGACCGAGAGACGGGGATGCTGTTGCTCCGGCGAGGCTGGTACGCACGCCAAGGAAAGGGAGGAGAATGGAGGAGAGAGGAGGAAGAAGATGGAGAAGAAATTAGGGTTTGATTTTATTTTAAAACAAATGCATACATGTGTGTGTGTGTGTATATATATATATATATATATATATATATATATATATATATATATATATATATATATATATATAATGGAATAAAAGGGGTCGGCCAAAGGTGCTGTTGCTACTATTGTAAAGGTGGGCGCCCCTTTGTAGCTGCTGCTTGCTTTGATTTTGTGTGTGGGTGGTCGGGTGGGGCCGACCACCCTTTACTCCCTTTTTTTTTCTAAATCTTATCAAAACTTTTATATATATATATATATATATATATATATATATATATATATATATATATATATATATATATATGTGTGTGTGTGTGTGTGTGTGTGTGTGTGTGTGTGTGTGTGTGTGTTTATATCCATACATATACCATAATTTATTTTAAAACCAACTAACAAATTTAATATTATCTATCCAATTATTTAATATATTTAAACATATCTACATATATATAAATTCAATCCCTAATAAATCAACTCAAAATAGTAATAATATTTAAATAGGAAAAACATGTTTATTAAATCTTCGCAAAATAAATTTTAATAATAATAAATTAATAAAATCTTTCCAATGGGTGAACTTATACCGCACATCCTATCCGGGTCCAAAAATAGTAAAATTTTGTAAAATATTATTTTATTAATAAAATATAGATTTTTGTACCCAAAGTCAATAAATGTTCAACAAGTTCTAAAAATAATTTAAAAATATTTGTACATACACAAAATATTTCTATATGGCCACCTTAGTCATCCCACGTGCTCACATGGGCTTAAATTTGGTTCGGACCCTGTTCGGCTGAATTGGCCAAACCGAGTCATCAAAAAAAACAATAAATTGTATAAATTCATTTTTAAGTTTAATAAAATAATAAAAATAATTAAAAAATAGGGGTTTTACATCCTACCCAACTTACAAGAATTTTGTCCTCGAAATTTAGGAATAATAGGATAGATAGGGTTGAGGGATAGGAAGAGTTCGTCAATACCAAAATATAATTAAATTTTGGAGGAGGCGATAAAACAGCGTTCAACACTACCATGCAATAGAAAATTGTGGAGTCGATATATACAAAAATATATCATGGTTATGGAATTAAATAAGGATCGCTAGTGAAGGTAACAAAATTCTGAATATCCAATTTTAGAGAACAGAAAGGAATTGAGTAGGCCAAGAGAATAAATTAGACATTTAGGAGATGTGATTCCTTAAGGGAGAACTGGATACTAATCGTCTTGGTCGAGGGTTTGATTAAGTGATGATTAGAATCACTCTCGTGCGTTCAAGAGGGGTTGGAAGGGCACAATAAAATTTCTAGGATTGGGGAGAAGTAGAGTTTAAGGTGAGGATATAGCCACATGAGTTGGTTAGTGGCTATCTAAATTCGTGTTGAAATAACTGACAGGAAAATGAAAGGTGATATCTTGCATCTATCTATCATGCATAGTGCCTGGTCTTTCTAATATAAGTAAAGTAAAAACATAAAGAGTTCAAGGACGATGCTATCGAGTACGAATACGTGGTTCATAGGTGACGAAAATAATTCAAATGAGAGTTGTCAATGCTGTCGCGGATGAGACTCTAAGGCAAGTTTAACTATGTCTCCATCCGCGTAGAATAATATATGAAAAGCGAACCAAAGTGCATTAGGTTGATCAGACCATCATGCACCGGTTCTGATTAGACAATATGTTAGTGGGTGCACCCAATAAAATATGTCATGATCAAGCTTGATAATGAAATAAGCTTGTAAAACTGAAGTTACATTAGCAGCATGAGATAGTCAAAATATGAGCAAGGAAGGTACTAATGAAGGAATTTTAAATAGTCCAAGATCTTTTAAAATCAAGGCTCGCCCAAAGTTTGGGCCTATACAGTTGTCCTAGTGTTTCTTCATTTATGGCTTGGTAGACTAGATAAGGTAGGGTCCTCTGAATTACAGTCTAAGTGAACTTACCAATGTGGTTCACAAGGAAAAGGTTTGTTAGGTGGTGAGGTATTCTACCCAACTTACAAGAGTTAAACTAATAGTATCATGGGACAATGGGTCAAGCAATCGAGATAAAGTACAAATTTAAGCATTTAAGGAATTAAGTAGAACAAAATCATATATCGGTCGAAAAGAATTGAGTCGAGGTTGAATCCCTATCTGAGGTCAAAAAAATATATCGGTATCATGGTAAAGATTATAGTTTGGCCATTTTGAACATAAGGTCATATCAAGAAATAGAGTATAAGGAGATGTGTTTTGGTGGGACATGATACGTCTACAGGAAGGTGGGCTTGTCTAGGTCTTATATATGAAATTTGTTGGAAGGAAAAGTGTAGTGTTGTACTCCAAATATACAAGTCACGGTAGGGGACACCAGAAGATCAAGAATAGAAAGTGGGAGTTCACGAGGTGATAATTAATGCACAAAAATAATGAAGATCAAGTTAAAGCATGAAATAAAATTAATTAAAGAATCCAATAAAATAATTCAGGAACACAATTCCGGAGAGAAGATAGTCTCCTAGATGAATATAGTTAAGGAACCATTAAATCATTATTCAAATTACAAGTGGGTTAGAAGGTCGCAATTAAAAGATCTAGAATTGAAGGAAGGTCGAGTAAGCCGAGGTGGAAATACAGTCACATAGCTGGGTAGATGACTAACAACACTTGTGTATATACTACTATCATGGTCATGGGTGACATGTCAATTAGTGTGGAATACTCAGTAGGGTTATCTTGGGGCCTACCATTAAAATTTAACTCAAGTTTCCTCCAAAAGTTTCAAAATTAAACTTTCAAAAATAAACCACCAAAATTTGTATTCACTCCAAGCCGTTCAAATTCATCATAAAAATTTATATCACTCTCATAAATCTCAAAGAAAAATTTTATCACGTTACTACTAACATTTTCCAAAATTAACGTTTAAATTCAACTATTTAACTCAAGAGTTCATAATTTACGAATCCATAAAATTTTACAATCAATAAAAAATTTAACACTCTAAAATTTTCAAATAACTCATAATAAAACTCTTAGCATATTAAAAGCAATCCCAAAAATTAAGCTCAATGCTCTCATCAATTTTAACTTCTATCCATGCTATGTTATTCCAACAACTCACAACTTTTAAATGGTAACTTCCTTTAATCAATCAAATAACTTTCCATCACATCCCTCGTAATTCTCCCAATTTTTTTTTAATATTAGCAATCCCTCATTAAACTAAATTTTCAAATAATCTTATCAGTAAAAATCTTTTTTTTCCAAAAATCTAAATAGATTTGTAAATCCTCAATCATAGGACACAATTAAAAATAAAGAAAAATTCTCAAAAATCGTTTCAATTATTGTAAACCAAAATTTACCATCATTACTTCCACTTAAAATTCAAAATTTACTAAACACAAAAATCGTAGGCTGTACAACTCAAATTTAAATAATTCCTATAGCCATTTTTAAAAGCTAAGATCATTTTTAAACCAAATTTATAACTGTTCAAAGGTGTATAACTATAATACAATAAATCTTACACATCAAAACTCGAAAAGCAAATAAATTTTATTTTATGTATATCTATCACCCAAAACTCATAAATATCACAACTCGAAATGCAAATCTATTTTATACTTGTGCAAGGATGTATAACTATAATCCAATAAATCATAAATATTAAATCTTGAAAATCAGTCAATTTCTTAAACCAAGTATGAAATTCTATAAATTCTCTGGTGTTTACTATTTAGAAATCTCAAGGTTAAAACTTTCCGTGGTAGTATCCTACTTTACCAATTACTAATCATTAAATCACACTAAAAAGCCTTTTTAACTCAATTAGAGTCTTAAATGTATTCCAATTGCCAATATAACCGTTCTAGCCATGTGTTTGACCTATGAGTATATACTAGTGTAGTCATCTTTCTAGTTGACACTAAGCACAAAAATAAGAATCAACGGTAGAAAAGAATCAAACAAGATGCAATTCAAGGAAGTCGATCGAGAGTTCGAAATTTGAGGCCAAGGGAAGTGGTCAAGCTGTATGGATGAGATTCCTAGATTCTAATCCTATTTTGCAGGCTCACATTGGTAGAGTAACATAACCGAAGTGAAAAACTCGACCTGCATGGGCCACCACAAAAACATGTAACGTCCCAGTCCCAAAATACTTAGGACTAGGTACGTATCCATGCCAGCTGCAGACATACGAAGTATACTCCAATATATGGAAACCTCGTATGAATACATAAGCTGTAAAATACAGTAAATCCAGAATAACTAAATCTCATCTACTAGATAAATAAATGATATAAAAGTAACTTTGAATTTGTCATGTATACAATCGTTGGGCGGAGACAAAGTCCACTACCAACTATCTCAAATTAAATATACAAGAAGTGATCGATAAAATAACGAGACGAACCAAGCGCAGTCGTCTTCGAAAGAATGGAGAAGACCACGTCCTTGGCTAGAACACCTGCAAATTCACAGAAGCGCACACCTGGAGAGATAACCAGGTCCTCAGAGGGACGTAACAAGACACATAATATCATGCCATATAAACTGAATAAATATTGCTCAAATAAATAACAGATGCATGCAATAGGGTACCTAACCGTACTATAGTGAATATACAATAAAGAACAATCCTCCACATATGGGCACTCGGGCTGTATAGCAGTGGCATCGTCCCTCTCATCGGGAATCAGTATAATCCGTCCATAACGTTCGGCAAATGTCAGAGGGAACCAGTAAGAAAACGTCCATAACGTTCCATGAACGTCAGAGGAAAATCAGTACAATAGGGTGAACCTGCATCTCCAACGGAGCTTTAGGTACAATAGCAGTATGTAAATGGGGCCCATACATCAAGGAACTATTCTTCCCACCCAATGCCTAATATGTTGTATCCACAACACAAAACATCTATTAATCGCTAAGTCAAACTAGCATGCAATCTCTATTAGCGGTTATTCCTATCGCACGGCTTATACGTACCGGTGGCCAGCCAGTCACGCATGTCCGTATTCTACATACGATACACAAATTCGTAGTACAACGTGTCAAGGCTAATGAATGCAACATACAAGGTGGTCCCTTAAATCTAGGTTTAATGTGTAAGAAAATTAATACATAGCAGGAAATATAACTGAACAGTAAGTTCTAACAGGTTATACCATGTATCACGGTTTATTTTGTATAAAGAAAATAAATAATGCATAAAATATGAGCTAAAATAAATAAACAGCAAATGACAAGGTGTCTTGCCTGAGGGTGGTACGAGAAGCAACAAAATCCAACAATCAGAATCGTCAACACGAAAGTCAAAATCCACAAGAAGCTCCGGATGCTGAAACAAACATCACGAACGAGTTTGAAACAAAAGATATGCCTAGGAAACGCCTATCCAAAAGTTAAATTCTGGAACAGGGACAAAATCGCAATTTTGGGTTAAAATGATGTCCGTCGTTGGACCCGCTTTGCACCAAAATGTGCGCCAGAACCTACGGTCTCTAAAGTCGTCAAACTACATGTCTACGAATTTGTTTTGATGAGACGAACCCAACGGTATGTCCAATTTTGGATTCCGGTGGGTCGTGCACAAAATCGTCCGTTGAGTGGGATTGTGGGCCCGCTGAAATAGCGTCCTGATCAACGGTCTCATAATAAGACCAAAATGGCTCACAGGACCAGAAAAATATTTCGAGTCCAATGGCGTAAGTTTCGTCGCGATTTGATGATTGTGCACAAAGTAATTGGAAAATTCCGAAAAGCCTGATATGGGAAAATTTGACGGATACGGGTCAAATTCGTCGCGCACACGCAACCAATTTGAATTCCGTCAAAGCCCGTACGTCCGCAAAGTCGATATGGACCTTTCAGTAATCTCGGTTTGCGACGGGGTCGCCCAGTTTGTCGGGACGTAGCTCGTATGGGATTTTTAAGATTTTTATAAAAACTGATTTTTTGCGATTTTTAATTTAATTAAAACTGAAATTTATTGCAGAATAAATAAATCTATTTGAAGGGAATGATAGAGGGTCATGGGGGCTTTCTACACGAATTTACAGATCTAAAAACGAATTTAAAATGAGGAAGATATAGATCGGGGAAGTGGGATACCTTAAAGTGACAATCTGTTGTTTTATTGTTGTTGTTGCCGCCGTGGCGATCGGGAGACGGGGATGTTGTTGCTCCGGCGAGGCTGGTACGCATGCCAAGGAAAGAGAGGAGAATGGAGGAGAGAGGAGGAAGAAGATAGAGAAGAAATTAGGGTTTGATTTTATTTTAAAACAAATGCATACATATGTATATATATATGTAATGGAATAAAAGGGGTCGGCCAAAGGTGTTGTTGCTACTATTGTAAAGGTGGGTTCCCCTTTGTAGCTGCTGCTTGCTTTGATTTTGTCTGTGGGTGGTCGGCGATTTTGTCTGTGGGTGGTCGGGTGGGGCCGACCACCCTTTACTCCCTTTTTTTTTTCTAAATCTTATCAAAACTTTTAAATATATATATATATATATATATATATTTTAAATATATATATATATATATATATATATATATATATATAAAATAAAAAATATATATATATATATATATATATATATATATATATATATATATATATATATATATATATATATATATGTATATATATATATATCCATACATATACCATAATTTATTTTAAAACCAACTAACAAATTTAATATTATCTATCCAATATTTAATATATTTAAATATATCTACATATATATAAATTCAATCCCTAATAAATCAACTCAAAATAGTAATATTATTTAAATAGGAAAAACATGTTTATTAAATCTTCGCAAAATAAATTTTAGTAATAATAAATTAATAAAATCTTTCCAATGGGTAAACTTATACCGCACACCCTATCCGGGTCCAAAAATAGTAAAATTTTGTAAAATATTATTTTATTAATAAAATATAGATTTTTGTACCCAAAGTCAATAAATGTTCAACAAGTTCTAAAAATAATTTAAAAATATTTGTACATACACAAAATATTTCTATATGGCCACCTTAGTCATCCCACGTGCTCACATGGGCTTAAATTTGGTTCGGGCCATGTTCGGGCTGAATTGGCCAAACCGAGTCATAAAAAAAAAATCATAAATTGTATAAATTCATTTTTAAGTTTAATAAAATAATAAAAATAATTTTAAAAAAATAGGGATTTTACAAGGTTACATGATCCTACCCAATTTATTTGTTTAAACCGCTACTCTCAAAGATAGGACAGAGGTTGATCATATTGATAAGTGCAAATATCTTATCAATTGGTTTAAAACTCAGATAAGGACGAAGTTTGCTCTTTTGATAAAGGTCGTATCAAGTAGGTTTATTTAAACCGATAGCCTCCTGAAGTTCAAACATAATCCTACTCTGAGATGAAATCCAAGATCTACTCAGCTTCTTCTAAACAGAGGATTCCTAGCAATAGATACGTGCCACGTGTCTTCTCCTTCGGTTATTTTGATAACCACCCGAGATCTCGATTGAAGGGAATCTTAACGTCCGCCACGTATCAGCTCAGCAGAAGCCCATACCATGCAATGACAGCAGATTCCTTCATATCTGAAATCCTAGTGCACATCGCATATGTGCCCCCTTTTTACTATAAATAGAAGGAGTTTTTCTTTCAACAAAAGAAGGAGGAGGACACACACAAAGAAAAAAGAAGCAGAAGGCAAAAGGTAGAGCTTCGTAGTCTTCAACTCCGACATCCTCTTGATCGGTAACCCTAGAGTTCCATCAAAGGTACCAGAAAGCCAAAGCAAGTCCAACTCGTCGTCAGATCTCAACAGAGTAAAGGAGCCACTGCAGTGCTCGATCTCTACCGTCACGCTTTTTCGGAATTTTTGTACTTAGATTTCCTTGCATAGGAATCGATTGTACCTTTTTTAAGTTTAATAAACAAAAAGTTCGTATAACCTTTTGTGATGTCGAACAGTAAGCACGTCCAGCCAGGTTTCTGGCTCTCTAACCCGCTGACGTCGAGATGATCCTATAGGTTTTATTGTTGAGCGGGCCAATTCCGCCCAGCTCCTTTTATTTTGCCTTTTCTCTAGTCTTTGTTCGAGCTTACTTGTAAAGGCTATGAAATTTTGTGCCTTTTTATGAATATATGGAGCGGGGTTTGAAATATATATATATATATATATATATATATATATTAGTGTTATTGCATGGACACGCATATCAAAAATAATATGCTGACAGTTGACACTGGTATTAGGACACAAAATTTGCAATATTAGGACACAGGTATTATGACACTTAGAAGAACTTTATTTTGATTGATACGTGTATTCTTAGGCGTATGTAATTATTAAGACATGCTTGAGCGTATCCTAAAATATAAAAAATGAATAGGTTATGTTCCAAAATTCGTATTGTTATCAATTTATTCATCAGCCCTAAAATCACTATGGTTAGCACCAATTTAACCTAGAACGAATTTGCAAGTCTATTACTTAGCAATAGTCAATAATTATGATTTGGAAGCCGTAAATCTTCCTAGAGGTCAAGTATATTCATGATTATATTTAGTAATAGCTTCTAGGATGCCAAAGATACCTATGATACATTCTTAAAGTAGGGTCAATTTGCACATAACAGGAAGGTCCAATAGTAATTGGGTTGAGCCTTCAAAATTGTGTAACATAATACGAAGGTCCATTAATACATATGACACCATTCTTAGAGTATGTGCCATTTACTTTTGATAGTTGTATTTAATCATTACTGTTTGAATATATACAGTATGTACGTGCATAATTGGTTTCAACAATGAGTCGATACTTAGTTGACCGTTCGTGTATGTACAATCAGCGATATGAGAGCATGATTGGTTTGACGAATGATTTTAAGACGAACGTCGAAGAATTTCTTAGATACGTCGGTAACCAACCTTATTTCATAGATGAGAGGGTCATAAAGTGATTTTGTGTCAAATATAATTGATAGAACTGGGGATTCCCAGGACCCTTTCTTTGGTGTACGTATTGATCGATAGAAAGTTAAACAGATCTAATACGTGTTCTAACCCTTCATAGGTGAAAACTAGGGTTCACGAATTATACCTGCGACGGAAAGGAGACAAGTAATTCCTGGCAATCTCGAGCGGACGACCCCAAGATCTTCTGCACGTATTCCTTCCTCGAGTTGGACGTTGTGTGGGCGACGATCTTCCAACCTTTTCTTCTCCTTGGCAGCCCTCTCTTTCTCTCCTTACGTGAATCACGAATTTAGAAAAATTTTAGATTTTTGATCAGTAATATGGCGGCCAGAGAATAGAGGATATATATAGGCTCCGGCAGGGACCATGAGGAGAAATTAGGGTTAGGCCTCCTAACGGATCTGGATATCCCGTGTTCAGCCCGAACACATAATCCAGGCCCATTAACAATAGCTCAGTCCACTAATGAGCTATTGTTGCACTACCTCCCTAATCCCAAATTATGTTTGTGGGCTCCTTTTATTATATGCTCGTTTGGCTCCCCATGTTAAGATATCGTATGTCCGTCGATCAAATTAAGTTACTGACAACTATATTGATTCGACATCTTTTATCCTTAAGTAGTACCGCTCAACTTTATTTGTCATGTCGGATATAATCTACCTGCAGGATTTACATGACAATCCTTATGAGCTCCTTAAGAGGACATCATCAACCCGAAGTATCGGGACATGGATTCCATTTATAATCAACAGCCCATCATACATACAATGTTATTACCCAATTCATAGAGGTTGTTGATCCATAATGAATCTCACTCTTTTATGAGTCAAAGTAATGCACACTGCATATACATGTCCGTTATTATATCCGAATTAAGAGCACAAGCATCCATAATAACTGAGGTGTTTGTTCTCTTATGTAGTCAGTACAAAGAGAACAACCTCAAGTGGTCCTGTTCAATACACATAAAGTGTACTAGTGTAAACCTATAGTCAAGATAGACTAATACCAGATTACACTACAACCTTTCCAATAGATTGTCCAAGTCCATCTAGGTTGTAAACTATTTATATACTCTATAGGAAACTGATAATATGATCTTCTGTGTGACACCACACACCATATTATCTACAATATAAAATATCAGACATTTGCATTAACACTTGCAACAAATACAATATGCAAACATTTGCCCATATGATTCTCATTCAAAATTTAAAGAAATAAGGTTACTACAAAAGTGATGCTTTTAGTATATAACCCTAACAATCTCCCACTTATACTCAAAGCATTGCTTTTCAGTATACTGTTACAAATCTCCCACTTATACTTAAAGCCATGCTGCTACACATCTGACTCCCATTCCCTCAACATGACTGTCAAAAGCCTTAGCGGGTAAGCTCTTTGTAAAGGGATCAGCTAAGTTGTCGGCTGATGCTATCTTGATCACAGGAACTTTTCCTTTCTTTACGAAACCTCGTATCAGGTGGTACTTGCACTCAATGTGTTTGCCTGTCTTATGGGCTCGTAGTTCCTTCGAGTTTGCAACTGCACCACTATTATCACAATAAAGTGTAATAGACTTAGGTAAACTAGGTACCACATCCAAGTCCAACAGAAAGTTTCTGAGCCAAAACGCTTCTTTGGCTGCCTCAGAGGCTGCCACATACTCGACTTCCATGGTGGAATCAGCAAGACATTTTTCCTTGATACTCCTCCACACAATGGCTCCACCTCCCAAAGTAAACACATAACCTGAGGTAGATTTCCTGGAATCCCTATCTGACTGAAAATTTGAGTCTGTATACCCCAAGGAAATTAAACTATCTGCCTGGTAAACTAGCATATACTCTTTAGTCCTTTTCAGGTACTTCAAAATATGCTTTACGGCAGTCCAGTGCTCTTGTCCTGGGTTAGACTGATATCTGCTGACCATGCCTACGGCAAGGCAGATGTCTGGTCTCGTACATAGCATTGCATACATTAAGCTTCCTACTGCTGAAGCATAAGGAACTGCCTTCATGTTCTCTATCTCTTTAGGTGTCCTCGGACACTGCTCCTTTGATAGAGCAATTCCATGTCTAAAAGGTAAGAAACCTTTCTTAGAATTTTGCATACTAAAACGAGTTAGTACAGTATCGATATAGGAAGCTTGGGATAAGCCTAACATCCTTTTCTTGCGATCTCGTAGAACTTTAATCCCAAGGATGTGACCTACTTCTCCCAAGTCCTTCATATTAAACTGTTTGGATAACCATACCCTTATACCAGATAATACCTTCATATTGTTTCCAATGAGCAAGATGTCATCCACATAAAGTACTAGGAACACCACCACATTTCCGTCACACTTTCTGTATACACATGATTCATCCTGACATTGATCAAATCCATAGGATTTTATCACCTGATCAAAACATATGTTCCAAGATCTGGAAACTTGCTTAAGTCCATAAATGGACTTCTTGAGCTTACAAACAAGATGCTCCGAGCCCTTTTTAATGAACCCGTCTGGTTGCTTCATATAGATGTCTTCCTCAAGACTTCCATTAAAGAAAGCTGTCTTGACATCCATTTGCCAAATCTCATAATCGAGATGAGCTGCAATAGATAAAAGAATCCGAATAGACTTAAGCATGGCTAGAGGAGAAAAGGTTTCCTCATAATCGATACCCTCTTTTTGAGTAAAACCTTTTGCTACAAGCTGAGCTTTAAAGGTTTCAACCTTACCGTCTGATCCTCTTTTTCTCTTATAGACCCACTTGCATCCAATAGCTTTTACACCAACGGGTGGCTCTACAAGCTCCCAAACCTGATTAGAATCCATAGATTCTATTTCAGATATCATTGCTTTTTGCCAAGACTCTGCATCTTTATCTTGGAGTGCTTTATTGTAGGTACATGGATCATAATCTTGTTCCTTAGGGACGAAGTCTGACGACTCTCCCAAGAATATATATCTATCAGGTTGTATCACAACCCTCCCACTACGACGAGGCACTATCGGTTGTGGTGTAACATTTGTGACACGTTGTGCAGTTATTTGTGGTTCATCCTCTTGTACTATTGGTACTGAAGTACTTGGTGTCTCACGTCTCAGTTCTTCTAGAACAACTCTACTTGTGGGTTTATGGTTCATCACATAGTCTTCCTCTAAGAATCGGGCATTGGTGCTAACAATGACCTTCTGATCCTTAGGACTATAAAATAAACCTCCTTTCTTCCTCTTGGATAGCCTACAAACAAGCGTACTTCAATACGAGATTCCAACTTATCTGCTTTCCCATTCAGCACATGTGCTGGACTACCCCAAATGCGAACATGTTTCAGACTAGGCTTACGCCCAATCCACAGCTCTGTGGGAGTAAGAGGTACTGACTTAGAAGGAACCAAGTTCAAAATATAAGCTGTAGTCTCTAAGACATATCCCCAAAACGAATCTGGCAAATCTGAATAACTCATCATTGATCTAACCATCTCCATAAGAGTTCTATTCCTTCTTTAGGCTATACCATTCTGTTGGGGCGTTCCAGGTGCAGTCAATTGGAATGCAATCCCAGCCTCTGATAAATAATCCATAAACTCTCCAAAGAGGTACACGCCACCACGATCTGATCGTAATGACTTGATACATTTTCTATGACGTTTCTCCGTTTCAGCCATGTACTCTTTGAATTTCTCAAAGCACTCAGACTTACGGTGCATCAAGTAAATGTATCCATACCTTGAATAATCGTCAATAAATATGACAAAATATTCAAAGCCACCTCTAGCTTGGATAGTCATGGGTCCACACAAATCAGAATGAACCAATTCTAACACATCTTTGGCCCTATACCCCTTTGTCGTAAAAGGCCTTTTGGTCATTTTACCTTCCAAGCAGGATTCACAGACTGGTAGTACCTCCACTTCCAATGAACTCAAAGGTCCATCTTCAACCATTCTTTGAATCCTTCTTAGGTTAATATGCCCCAATCGCAAGTGCCAAAGATATGTTTGGTTCATACAAGAAGATTCTTTTCTCTTATTTAAGTTAGATGACATATTATTCATTTCTATAAGTTGCATTGTGTGCGAAATAGGATTAATGACATACAAATTATCAACCAATGCACCAGAACAGATAAAATGTTTATTCTTTCTAATAACAATATTGTCATTAAAATAAACTGAATATCCATCCTTAACTAACATAGAAACAGAAACTAAATTCCTTCTAAGTGAAGGTGCATAAAGACAATCTCTCAATGTCAAAGACTTATTTCTACCAAAAGATAAAGTAACATCTCCTAATGCAACGACCGATACTTTTGTAGCATCACTCATGAACAAGCATATCTCTCCATCACTGAGCCGTCTGGTTTCCTGGAACCCCTGTAATGTATTGCAGACATGATTAGTGGCTCCTGTATCTACACACCAGGTGCCGGTAGATAACACCGCTAAACATGTTTCAACTACTAGTAAATGAGATATACCTTCTTTGTTTCCTTGTTTGAGAAGTGGACAATCAGTCTTCCAATGTCCTGACCCTTTACACTTGAAATATTTGCCTTTCGGCTTTTTCACCGCGCCTTGAGGTCCCATGCCCTTCTTTACTGAGTTTGCCTGTTTCTGAATGTTATTCTTCTTCTTACCGTCTTTTGGCTTAGAAGTAGAAGCCTTTTCGGAAACAAAAACATGACCACTCTGCCTAAAGAGAGATTCAGCATCCTGTAGCTCTTTTGCAAGTTCTGCCAAACTATACAACCTTTTGTTCATGTTGTAATTAAGGCAGAAATTGTCAAAACTTTTAGACAGAGTCCCGAGAATGATATTGACCTGGGATTCCCTATCGATTTCAGCTCCAAGGATCTCCATCTCATTCAGAGGACCCATCATCTTGAGAACATGATCCCTTACTGGTGTACCCTCAGCCATTTTTGTATTCATCAAACATTTCATAGCAAACTGCCTAGCTGCTCTACTCTGATGTCCGAAGAGTTCCTTGAGGTTATACATCATGTCATAAGCTGTGTGTCATGTACAAAAGTTTGTGCCCCACCGAGACGGATTTGCATGACTTTGCACGGGCCAAGGTTATGCGGGAAGCTTCCAGAACATTCTAGAAGATGGCGAAAGGCTCTAGAAGATTGTGGATCTCTCCGGAAGGCCCAAGATCGTTCTAGGAGGCCCAAGAAGCTTCTGGAAGGCCCTTGAAGTTTCCTTTTATGTTGCTAGGGAATAATCATGGAATATGCCATTCCAGTTATGGTAGATTGTAATAATCCTTGGAATATTCCTTCCAGGACTTTCCTTGTATTGCTCTATGAGCACTTATAAAAGGGGGGAGGCTTTCATTTGTTCCTCACCACCCAAAGTTGTAGTCTTTTCTAGTATAGTGAAGTTTTAATCTTCCACTTTCTCTCTCTTTTGCTCCACATTGTTCTCAATATCGCCTTAGCGATCTAGCTAAGCGGGTTCGGGAAGGCTTGCACGACTCTTTGAGGAGGAAGATAGTGCGCCGTACGGGACGAAGTGCTAGCAAAACACTAAGTCCGTGACAAGTGGTATCAGAGCGAAGGTCGGTTGGTGCCATGTCGACATCCGAGAACGTCCAGGAGGGACCCGCGTCGCCTAAGGAGGGACACTCCAAGACGCACAAGAGGGGAAAGAGCAAGGAGTCTGCGGTGGAGCGTAGCCTTGCCGGTCTTGCCGAACGTGTCGAGGTCTTGGAGACGGGTTCGAGGGACATGGAGATGCGCATGGGCTCCGTGGAGCAAAATAACACGAGACTAGAAGAGTACTTTGATGGGATGGAGAATGACGTCGCTTCGTCCATGGCAATCTTTCGAGAGCAATTCCAAGAGGTCCGATCCGCACTTGAGGAGGAGCTCAAGGGGCATCGTACGGAGATTGAGGACTTGCGTAAGAAGGTCCAAGGCTACGAGGAGCTGAAGACCATGGTCGAGAGTTGCGGAGAACTCAAGACCAAAGTTGCCATCTTGGAGAAGGCCGTTGCGAACGGTGGACCTTCGAGTAGGGAGGCACCAAGGCAAAGGAAGATCCCTGAGCCAAAATCCTTCAGCGGGGTGCGTGATGCCAAAGAAGTTGAGAACTTCTTGTGGAACATGGAGCGATACTTCAAGGCATTGCACATCAACGATGACGCCGAGAAGGTGGATATTGCTCCACTCTACTTCACAGACGATGCGATGCTGTGGTGGCGTCGAAGGTGCACGGAAGCCGAGAAGGGTTTGTGTTCGATAGAGACTTGGAAGGACCTCAAGAAGGAGATCAAGTCCCAGTTCTATCCAGAGAATGTAGAGTTTGCAGCGAGGCAGAGCTTGCGGCAACTCAAGCATACCGGGACGATCAAGGAGTACGTCGTGGAGTTTACATGCTTGATGCTCGCGATATCTAGCATGGGCGAGGAGGATCATTTGTTCTACTTCCTCGATGGACTCAAACCTTGGGCGGCTCGAGAATTGCAACGACAGAGGGTGCAAGACTTGAACACCGCCGTGGCAGCAGCTGAGTGGCTCGTCGAGTACATATGGGATGACAACGATGCCGAGGCCAAGCCAAAGTCCACCAAGGAGAATGGTGGGGGAGAGTAGGAGAGCTCTCCTAAGGAGGGTCCGTCCGAGTGAAAGAAGCACGAGAAGGCCCAACCCGAGCGAGCTGTTTCGTGCTACATATGCGGAGAGAAGCACTTTGCTCGGGAATGTCCGAGTAGAAACATGCGTGTAAATGTCGTCCAAAGCGAGGAGGTGGAGGACGAAGAGTGCGAAGTGGAAGCGCATATGGGAGAGTTGCGCTTACTCAACGTCGTGAAGACCAAGTCTGCTGTGTCGAAGACTCCGAGCAGGGGGCTCATGTATGTTGATGCGAGGATCAATGGCATGAGCACACAGGCATTGGTTGACACGGGCGCCACTCATAACTTCATCACGGGCGCGGAGGTCCGTCGCTTG
This sequence comes from Iris pallida, assembly GCA_029216955.1. NCBI lineage: Eukaryota > Viridiplantae > Streptophyta > Magnoliopsida > Asparagales > Iridaceae > Iris > Iris pallida. The sequence continues at coordinate 12,797,033 of JANAVB010007596.1, forward strand.
GGTCTAGCCTTGGAGGAAGATTCGGGCATGATGAAGGCCGTCAATACGGAGGCACGCCCTGTGCAGGGGGTAGCCAAGGGGGTCCGCATAGCGGTAGGAAATTGGTCGGGTGTTGCCAATTTCACCGTTACGGCGCTGGATGACTTCAAGATGATATTGGGCATGGATTTCCTTATCGCGGCTAAGACGATTCCGATGCCACATTTGGGAGTTGTCGGTTTCATGGAAGAAGGCTCATCGTGCATCGTGAAAGGTGCACGAGGTAAGTCTTCGAAGGGGAAAGCTATCTCCGCTATTCAGCTCAAGAGAGGTGGCAAAAGGGAGACGGCATACCTAGCGGTGCTCGAGAAGAAGGAAGGCTTCGAGGAGAAATGCCTTTTGTGCGAGGCCAAGGGTGTTGCAAAGGAGCATCCCGAGGAACCACTTCCGCGAAGGGAGGTGGACCGTGCTACCAGGCTGGGCTCGAGGGCAGAGAAGCATGTCGCAAGCTGCACGGAGGCAGAAGCGACGAGGCGGAGTAACTCGCGCAAGGAGTTGCTCAAGGCTCGTGAGGGACATTCGGGTCGACAGGCTTGCAAGGGAGATCGCATGCGCGGAGGTGTGCAAAACCATGTGCAGCCACGAGACAAAGGGAAGCACCGCACGAGACTTGCTGCACCCGTCGACGAGGGCGTCGACGAAACAAGTGGGGGAGAATGTCACGTACAAAAGTTTGTGCCCCACCGAGACGGATTTGCATGACTTTGCACGGGCCAAGGTTATGCGGGAAGCTTCCAGAACATTCTAGAAGATGGCGGAAGGCTCTAGAAGATTGTGGATCTCTCCGGAAGGCCCAAGATCGTTCTAGGAGGCCCAAGAAGCTTCTGGAAGGCCCTTGAAGTTTCCTTTTATGTTGCTAGGGAATAATCCTGGAATATGCCATTCCAGTTATGGTAGATTGTAATAATCCTTGGAATATTCCTTCCAGGACTTTCCTTGTATTGCTCTTTGAGCACTTATAAAAGGGGAGAGGCTTTCATTTGTTCCTCACCACCCAAAGTTGTAGTCTTTTCTAGTATAGTGAAGTTTTAATCTTCTACTCTCTCTCTCTCTCTTTTGCTCCACATTGTTCTCAATATCGCCTTAGCGATCTAGCTAAGCGGGTTCGGGAAGGCTTGCACGACTCTTCGAGGAGGAAGATAGTGCGCCGCACAGGACGAAGTGCTAGCAAAATACTAAGTCCGTGATAAGTGGCCATGGCCTGATGCTGATATTGCAGTACGTTTGACATAGCTGCCAGAATGTAATACCGCGCCATCTCATCTGCCTTTTTCCACTTCTTATAAGCCTCTTTGACCTCTTCATCATAGTTAGCATCAGGCTTAGGTGAGCATTCCTCAACAAGTACATATTTGTACTCCTCAGCAGTCAGAACAATGTCCAAATTACGTTTCCAGTCAATATAATTAGGTCCAGTAAGTTTGTTTTCTTTAAGAATCACCATTAGTGGACTGAAAGAACCCATTTTTGAAATCCTGGGAATCACATAAATAAAATTATATAGGGCAAAAAAAACTTTTTGAATTAACTAAATATTGATTCCCTCAAAACAATAATAAGAAATTCACCAACACCTTGAACACCATGAATTTAGCATGCCACGATAGTGTGGACGTATACAAATTCAACTTTGTTCAAGTAGATTTTTTTTATTAATTTTACTATCATGTCAACATAACTTTATGACAAATAAAATTAATATGCTGGTCTTGCTCTGGTCATACAAATAATAGCAGTGAGTTCGATGGGGAGGATACCATTATTTGTATATAAGTGTATACCATTACTTAATACTAAGTCCATTACCTTGTAATGAGTTCCTTCAGATGGAGAAGTGAACACATACTAGGTAACTTTCTACAATTATCTCTAAGGAAGTTTGTACTGGTGATCCATAATTATACTCATCCGATATGGAGGAAAGCACTAAAGCCAACACGCAAGTATAATTACATCACCTACAAACCAGTAATGGAGACCATAGGATTTATACTAAATAAAAATCCTCTCCCACTTAGTTTTTTAACAATGAGGGTTTTTTTACTAGTTGATATTATGTCCATGTTGTCCATTATTAATGTAGGTTTGGTTTTTCAAAAAAAATAACCACACAATAATAAACATGCATAATCAGAAAAAGCAAAATGACAAAAATAAGAGAAAATATCCAACTATTATGGTCATCTTTGCTGCTCCGTCCTCAACTATCCGAATCCAAAATCTGGCACTGCGCAGATCTATTCGGGGTTCGACCTGCCCGGTCAGGTCGTGGGGTTCGAGGCAGCGCCCCAATTTTTTTCTTCTTTTTAGGTTTTGGCTGTCGATTCCTTCATCGAAAATCATCTGTCTGCCTCTGGACTGCTTAAAACCAGCATCTCGTCCGACGTCAGAAACAGCCACCACCGCCATCACGATTGATCAAAAATAATTAAAATTACATCAATCCTATGCCTCCCGAAGGAGTTCACACATAATCTAGATTAAAAAATTAAAATAATAAGCACGATCAACCCTCATGATTTTAATTACATCCACAGCAACAACAATATCTACGACATGTCCGTGGTTTAAACAACACAATCAAAAAACATGCATTGGACCATAATAGTTGGACCTAAGATGCCTGCAAAACCGAGTTAGAACAGATCTACATCTATCGACTATTACATAGCGCAGGTTTTATTGGACAACATGGACGTATCAATCAATACGTAGATCCAAAGTGGCTCTGATACCAATTGATGGAACTGGGGATTCCCAGAACCCTTCCTTTGGTGTACTTATTGATCGATAGAAAGTTAAACAGATCTAATACATGTTCTAACCCTTCATAGGCGGAAACTAGGGTTCACGAATTATACATGCGGTGGAAAGGAGATAAGTAATTCCTGGCAATCTCGAGCGGACGACCCTAAGATCTTCTGCACGTATTCCTTCCTCGAGTTGGACATCGTTGGGCGACGATCTTCCAACCTTTTCTTCTCCTTGGCAGCCCTCTCTTTCTCTCCTTACGTGAATCACGAATTTAGAAAAAAAAATTAGATTTTTGATCAGTAATATGGCGGCCAGAGAATAGAGGATATATATAGGCTACGGCAGGGACCATGAGGAGAAATTAGGGTTAGGCCTCCTAACGGATCTAGATATCCCGTGTTCAGCCCGAACACACAATCCAGGCCCATAAACAATAGCTCGGTCCACTAATAAGCTATTGTTGCACTACCTCCCTAATACCAAATTATGTTTGTGGGCTCCTTTTATTATATGCTCGTTTGGCTCCCCATGTTAAGATATCGTATGTCCGTCGATCAAATTAAGTTACTGACAACTATATTGATTCGACATCTTTTATCCTTAAGTAGTACCGCTCAACTTTATTTGTCATGTCGGATATAATCCACCTGCAGGGTTTACATGACAATCCTTATGAGCTCCTTAAGAGGACATCATCAACCCGATGTATCGGGACATGGATTCCATTTATAATCAACAGCCCATCATACATACAATGTTATTACCCAATTCATAGAGGTTGTTGATCCATAATGAATCTCACTCTTTTATGAGTCAAAGTAATGTACACTGCATATACATGTCCGTTATTATATTCGGATTAAGAGCACAAGCATCCATAATAACAGAGGTGTTTGTTCTCTTATGTAGTCAGTACAAAGAGAACAACCTCAAGTGGTCCTGTTCAATACACACAAAGTGTACTAGTGTAAACCTATAGTCAAGATAGACTAATACCATATTACGCTACAACCTTTCCAATAGATTGTCCAAGTCCATCTAGGTTGTGAACTATTTATATACTCTATAGGAAACTGATAATATGATCTTCTATGTGACACCACACACCATATTATCTACAATATAGAATATTAGACATTTGCATTAACACTTGCAACAAATACAATATGCAAACATTTTTCCATATGATTCTCATTCAAAATTTAAGAAAATAAGGTTACTACAAAAGTGATGCTTTTAGTATATAACCCTAACAATAATAATATACCATTCAAAGAGGTAGATCTCGTGAGAGAGCACCTCTACAAGAAGGATTTCGGTGGGGATTTAGCCTACCAGGAGGATCTCGTAAGACTGTACCTCTTGTCAAATGTAACAATATACCATTCAAAGAGGTGTAATAATATGCCATGCAAAACCAAAGCTAGAAACACATATTATATTAGGGATCTAGCCTACGACGAGGATGAGGTGGTCATGCCTCCACTTATATATATGAGTTTGGCCGACGTTAATGATATAGAGGTTAACGTTAATAGATAGGATGCTACAGTTGACGAAGATCTTGACATAGAAGATTTACCTTATATAGGGGAGGACTCTGATATGGCGGTATGGGATGAGGAAGAAGAATTGGAAGATGAAGGTGAAAGTGATAGTGGAAATGAAAATAAAAAAGTAGAAGAAAAAGATGATCCGGAAGATGAACAGAAGATGAAGATGATTAGTACGTCGTTATATATGCATTATACTAGATTATTTATTTTCTTTATCACACCATTATTATGTTTCATCACCTTCATTGATTATTTATTTCAGGACACCATTTTTTATTTCTTCAGATTTGCCTATGGCGGAACGAGGCCGTGGACGATGTCAAGGATCATTATCCCACCCTCCCCTAACCACTACTCCAGATGCAGATCGCAGAGGAGTTAGTGAGGACGAATTCATAGATGTTGATGATGGTTTATCTCCGCCCTATACTCGTCAATCAGTAGGTGGAGCTCCATCTCCTGGTGTTCCCTCAACATCTACTCCTGGTGCTATCCCTGGTTCGACTGCTGCTACTACTACATCATAGACTACACCTGTCGCTCCTACTGGGGTGAATCCATATCTTGGCCTATTGCTGGACCATAGAGTATATGTTTGTCGTCCAGGATTTGCAGATCCTTCTACTCTATCAGAGCGGCCAACAAACATCGGTCATCCCGAGCTGTGGGCCGATGGAGTGACGTAAGTATATAATTTTATTTCATTATAAATTTACACATTTATTAATGCTTTTTTATATTCTAATTGTACATTGTTTACTTATTTCAGGTTTTTTTTAGGTCCAAGCTAAGAGATATTCGGAAGAACTGATGTGTCATCATTTTTATGGTCTCTATATGAACTTCGATGATATCCTACTAGATATTTAATTTATTCGGCTAGAGATGTTGGCGGTATGTATAAGATTGTCTTTGTTTAAAATATCTCTTAAATATTTACTTATTTGTGTGTGTGTGTGTGTGTGTGTTTTCCTATTTGCAGAAGTTGTACTGGTGGCCAGAGCACACAGATCAGTTGATCCGAAAGTGCTACAAGTCCGTCGCTAACAAATGGTTCAGGGATATGGTCAATGACCGGAATGCGTCGTCTCCACTTTCCATAGATCAATGCAAGGAATGGCTGAAGGAGGAGTTTTGGGAGAAAATAAAAGAGAAGATGGACACTCCAGAATATAAGGCCAAGTGCAAAATTGAAGGCGGCTCGTGCTAAAGGTGGTCCCTACACCGGTGGATCTATCCCTTACTCGGAGCATTATCGATAAGTATTCTAAATTTTTATCCTTGTTGATTTGTTTAAATCTTATATTTTATTAATTAATTACTCTATTTATTACAGTACGAGGAGGCCGCCAGGACAGGCGGTGACCCAAATACGATCGACTTCCCCAATCTCTTCGAGAGGACCCACAAACGTAAGAATGAAGAAAGTTCGTAGATGAGGGGGAAACCAAGGCATACGTACGTAAGTTTTTTAATAAAATATTGTCAACTAAATTATTACTAGGTAAATAGCTTATGGTAATTGGACTTAATTTTCTAAGCAGTGATAACTCTCTTAACCTTCAATCTAAGCCACGATAACTCTTTTAACCTTTAATCTAAGTAGACCCTTAGAAGAAATAAAAACTAAACCAAGGGAAACTAATCAATATGTGATTCATGTTATTTATAGCGTACATACATATAAATCATATCGGTATCGGCCGTATTGGGTCGGTATCGGTATATACTGGAAACTACGATCCAAAATCTAAACTTATTTACGTACATAATATATGAGACATTTGAGATGTAAAAATATTGAGCACCTCTAGAGGGGAAGGGGTGAGTAGAGTGCGCATGTGCAACGAAATAATAATCACCACTTAAAAATTTATGGCAGCAAACTAACTGATGTGTAAGCAGCCAATATAAAATAACTTGCACAAAGTAAAGAGTTAAGAAAAGCAAACTCAAACACCACAATTTTACTCTAAGAGGACTAGTCCAATCTCGAGTACTCTTGCTCGATATTGAATCCACTATGCAGTGAAACACAAGCTTTGATCTGAAGTGTTTGCCACTCCTTACAACACGTGCTTTTAATCCAAAATGTGCTACTTCACATCTGAAATCCTTTAATCCAAAGGACTTGTCGACTTCAAAAACATGACAAAAATGAACTGTATTTTACAACTCGACCAAACTTCTAGATCAAACCGAACAAGCACAAGCTTGGCTAGGAGTCGTAAAGGCTTAGATTTGAAAGTAAATAGCTCAAAGAACTCTTTGAAAGAGATTAAGATGAGTGGAAAGCATGAGAAACTTTTCTTTATTAATAGGATTTTCTAGAATCAAAATTGGGCAGAGTTCGATTCAATAACGTTCAAAAAATCGAACGTTCGAGCCGATTCTACAGGGAGACCTGATCCAATAAGATGCTGGGTCAAGGTGACCGAGTTCGATTGCCCTATGACCAGTCAGGTTTATGAGTAAAAATATAGATTTTGGGCTCTTTTTGCAATATTGGCTAGACTTTTTGGATTGTGGATAGATCAATACGAATTAGGTAGGCTTATTTGGAAGTGGGCTTTAGAAGCTAGCCAAGTACCAATTTCGTCCGATATACATTTTTCCTAGACTCAATAAATTGAAAAATAAATAATAAACATAAAAATAACTTTGTTCAGCAACTTGTTCATCTGGCGAAGACTTGATGACATGTTGTAGCAAAGTAGTCATCCATCAGTTGTAGCAATATATTATTTGTTGTATCAAACTAGAGTTTTAGATGGTTATTGAAACTAGGTGTGACCATGACCTATATGGGCTAACAATATCGCCCCGTATAACTAAAAAAGGAGCCCATTCACTTTGTCTTTGTATGACTATCTTCTTTCTTTGATTCTTGCAGCATCCATGCCGAAGGCTGAGACCATAGTGAAGGAGGAGAAGTTGCCCCCTTTCATCAAACAAGAGTCACCGTTTGTTAAGGAGGAGGTGATACCAAAAGTTGAGGTAAAAGAAGAGCCGGCGTCCATCGGGAAGAGAATTACTCCCAAGATTGAGGCTGCTGTAAAGGAGGAACCCAAGTCTGAGGGTAGTAGCACTGGGAGTTCTGACCCTCCTGCTCCCGCAGAAGACCTTAATCAAGTAGATCTTTCGTATGCGAAATGGCTGAGGGAATGGTATATGCCTCAACACAACTATGATCCTTGATTGTAGGGATCCGTGGGATGCCATGTAATAGCTGTTTTCGTTCGTATTTATCATTGTGTTTCTGTCTGTCTTTAGTTGTAGTTTGTGTTTTGCTTCCTTTGGACACTAGTGTAATCCTTTACTGGAGGTGTATTCCTGTAAAAATAGAATACATTCACTCTATTTTTCTGCTATAAAGAACTGGTCGAAGAGGATGGATGCTGACACGGACACGGATGCCCGGGGTCGGACCCGAGGCTGGGCACGATGATTGTTGTGGCGATCTCTGTGGCAATGGGGATGGTACTGGTGTAGATGGGGAGGGGTTAGCCGACGGGTCGGGTCTGGACGTGGAAGGAGCAAGGAGGAGATGGCGAGGAGACAGACACCGATGGTGATGCTGGCCAGGAAGAAAGTGTAGATGGTGGCATCGGAATGTTGGCGGTTTTCTAGAATTTTTATTTTTCGCTTGGAGTTGAAATTAGTTCTCCTTAAGTAGGAGGAGTCCGATATTTAAAATCCTAACCGGATAATGTTCGCAATTTTGTAGGAGTCAGGAGATAATCTTTCCTTTAGTTTAAGTAAGAAAAGTCCTTTAAAAAATCAATATTAATCTAATCACAATCCATTTAGATTAATATTTGATATTATCACGTAATTTAAATCATATGAATTCAAATCTATATCAAATAACGATCAACAAAAAATTTAAAATAATATTTAGTGTTATCAAACTAATTTCGAATAACGTTGAAAATACCGTCAGAATAGTTCTTTATATATATATATTTTTTTTTTTTGTTTTTTAAAAATATATATATATATATATATATAAAGAACTATTCTGACGGTATTCTCAACGTTATTCGAAATTAGTTTGATAACACTAAATATTATTTTATATATATATATATATATATATATATATATATATATATATATATATATATATATATATATACATATATTTTAAATAACTCAAAATTTTAAAACATAGTATATGTTCTTAATATAACCTTTCAACATACTATTTTAGTACCATGAAATAAAATGAGCCATACCTTGCATAAACACATTTTTTTAATAGAAATTATTTAAAATTTTCAAAACCGTTTTCAAAGTCAATATTTTGAAAGCCCGAATTACTAACCAAATATTTGTAATTCAAACTAATGAATTCGAAAGTAAATATTTTTAAAATCGAAATATTATTTTCAAATCAAAAATTTTAAAGTAGATTTGAAATAAAATGTAATAGTCAAATAACGTTTGTATGTTTCGAAGAGAACCTATTCCAAAACACATTTTAGGGAAAAAAATAAATTAAATAAAATAATTTGGAAATTCTGGAAAGATGAGTTATAAATCTACCCACCTTAGAAATAAATTCGTCATCGAATTTAAGGACTACTGAGATTGAAGGACTTGGTGGATCGGTGAAAAGATAGGAAAATGATAAGAAAATATTGATCAATTAGATGAAAAGAAAAGAAAAGAAAAGAAAAGAAAAATTCCCCAATAAGAACATTGATCAGCTAGGGTGAAGTTAGAAAAAGTAAATAGATATGGCTTGTGGTGGAAATTTAGGCTACGGTCTTGAATCCTAAAATGCTCTAAAATGTTATCGAAAATTTGACACAAGCTAACAATGACCTCAAGGACAATTCATCAAGTGAAGACGCTACCCACCTTAGAAAATTTTCTTTCTCAAAATTTCGAAGGCCACAATTAGACACGACTACGAAGTATAATCAAGAAGCAAAATTTCAATCAATACAAATAAAATGATATAATCAAGAAAGTGATATGATTCATGATCAAATTGGTCATGCGTAATCGCGTATAGGATTAAAATAATAAAAATAATAAACAAAAGTAGAATGTGATTTGGCACGATCAACCTTTAGTCAAAATGGTCTAGTCGACGACCAAAAATGTTTTAAGAACGATCAAAATTGAAATGGTTTGGCACGACCAAATTATAGTCAGCATGGTCTAATCATGACCAAAATTGCTAAAAAATGATCAAAATTCTAAATGAAACCTAAGCAGGGTTATAGTCACTTAGATATAAGTTAAGATACAGTCATGATCAAGGCTAATCATGCATGTCATTCAAGCATAATAAAAATTAAAAAGTTGGCACGAGCATGATCATGATCAAAATAGTCATGACTATAGTTGGAATGAAGATATAAACTTTAGTTATAATTAAGTTGAAGTATAGGCACGATTATGATTTAGTCAGGATCAAAATTGTTTAAGATCGATTAAAATTGAAAAGATTTTGGTACGATGAACTAGTTAAGCAAAATTATTTAGGCACGATTATAGAATCGAAATCTAGGAAAACATGCGAATTGGCACGATTGAAATAGAATCGAATAGTCTAGTCGTGATCAAAAGGTCGTTTAAGAATAATCCAATCAAAATCTTTGGCACGATCTGTCCTGCCCCAATTTTTATAGCCATTTTGTCTCTTGTAATCGATCGTCCTCGCTTGGATTTGATGTCGTACAAGTCTGGTATTGTACTTGTACAAGGCAAAGATGGTACATAATTGATAATCTTCAAATATGAACACATCGTAGCGGCAGAAGCAGATAAATTGAAGTTAACAAGGACATTCTTTTTTATCGAAAAGAAACACATCACCGATTTATAGCAACGGAGATAAGCAGATAACTTGAGTCGCACAGAGATATGTAAAATATATTCACTTTATTGATAATTGAAGTAGAGTACAACACTGGTATTGAAATATAATGCTTACAACACATCTCACTTTACATGGACAGCAACAGAACGAGAGCCATAAAGCTTACATTTGACACTTTCATACATTGGAACACAACTCGATATACCTACTTGGTTTACAACTCATTGGTATAACTGATTACAATGTTCCATACATTATGTCCTTTATACACAGAAGACATCATCTTGTACAAGGAAAGCTTCTACAGGCCCAACAAATCTTCGATGCCGCAGGACCGATGAAGCTAATCTTCATGTACAGAACTTCCCAAGCACGAACACCTGCACACAACGTGGGTCAGTACATCATCTATGTACTGGCGAGCAGAATCCAACCCACTCGCCTAAACCGACACTAAGTGGTCAATTAAGCAAGCTTTTATTAGAATGACCTTTCTACTTTGGGCCTAGCATCAGTTTACAGTTCATGAGCAGAAACATTAAAATATGTAAACTTGTTAACTCATTTCTTTTGTAAAGGCATCAATGAAGTATACTTGATGTTATCAAATTCTAGTACTACTTATGTAAAGGCATCATGCAAGCATCGGTTGAGTTAGCATATATTGAACATGTTGTAATGATTCTCTTAACAAGGCAACATTTAGCATACTATATTTAACATGTTAAGAAGTTTCTCATTTGAAAGGCAACATCACAGCATCATTTTGTTTAGTATGTTAAGCAGACAAGTTGAACCAACATAAATGTATTGTATACATCACATTTAAGTGACTTCTTATCGATAGCCGACTCCTCGTTCCTGTATCAAATACAGCTTAGGCAAAATATTTACTCTTTCTGTGTAAAACATTCATTAGCATGCATCCTGACTGCATGACTGCTGGTGTTATACACCATTTTGGACTTGCTATATAGGACTTCAAGTATATGCACGACGCACCATTCACCCGGGTTGCAAGCCCAAAATGAATGTCCCGATACCAATCATGCCACCAAAGCATGCTGCATTTCCTCCTAGGCCGAATCGGTCCCCAGGGCCCTGGGAACCGTCCAAGAAAACAATACCATGTATATAAGTTGTCCATGTCCATGTGAATGCGTGTCCGACTCGATCGTGCACAAAATCATATGGTAAAATATTAAGAGAAGTAAGGCGACGGTGCATTATCATTCATCTCATTCAAGTCATGTTCAATGATTCATTCCTTTCCAACTTACTATCATTTCACTTGGTGATCCCAGCGATCCCAAGCCTCATCATTTCTCATTTCATCAACTCGTCGCAATATTTTCCATATCATTCCTTTCGACAAGGAATATAACATTCATTCATTTCATAGGGGAATTTATTCATTCTTTCATTGCTTATAAGAAACAGGCAACAATTTATATCTTTGCAACAGTTATACAGAGTACACATGATTCAAGTATTTTATTTCGATTCATTGGGTCGATAGCATAGCCAATTCATTTCTTATGTATTGTTCACAAGGCTTATTCAAGTGTTTTACTAGTTCCGACAATGTTAAGCATAAGGGGTATTATAAACGCATTCCCACGCATCAAGTCACATTATCAGTTCAAGTGTGATCCATTCTGCAGTTAAATGTTCATGTGTTATTCATTTCAACAATTCTCAGCATAAGCATCTCTATTATTTAGCAACTAGCACATGGAAGATTTAGGGATAGTTCATAGCATCACATTACTCTATTTTATTAGGCATGAAGAAGTAAGGAGGAAGAAGGACAATTCCACTCACTTGAATAAAGGGTCTTTCTGTTTCAATTGTACATATTCCTACTATGCGTAGCTCCACCAGCGATCCACATTCTAATACCCATTCTGTCTAGCCAACTAAGAGAGACTGCATCAGCTTAATTCTCTTGATCTCCAACCCAAGTCATAGTCCAACATTCTGATCGCATCCAACAAGCCAACCCAAATGTCTCGTGCGGAGCGGGGCATTACATAATATACCACTCAAAAAAAGTTTCGTCCTCGAAACTTAAGGAAACAACTCATTCTACTAATTCACTTAGTCACAACAAGTTACTCATTCAGCTTCAATTCTGTAATCCCCCAAACTTTTGGAGGAATTTTTTTTTCTTAATTGTATAAATTTTTTGTTTTGGAATTAGTTTTAATTAATTATAAAAATAGCCCTAGTCAAGCTTAAATTTTTTTTATACACAATGACTGGACGATATGGCACGATTAGTGGAAGCAAGTGCCTGGACTAGCATATTAGCTGTATGTGCCATTGGGATTATTTTATTTAAAAATTTAGTTGTCTAGATTTTATTAAACCATATTATGGTCATCTATTCCATTTTTTATATATTTACTTAATTATTATTTTTGTGAGTTTTATATTGTTGTAAAATATACTAGTAGCAAAATGTACTGTCCGGAAGGTAGCATAACCCTACTAAAGTGATGTTCATATTATTACTATTATGATTATTATTGTGATTATTGTTATTTTTATGGTAATTGTCATTATTATTATTATTATTATTATTATTATTATTTTAGAAGCTACGAAACATCGGGAAAAGTTCTGTGAAAATCACGAAAAACAGTCCAGAAATAGGACATCGAATTGCTCTAGGTACCTGTATTTGAGGACTGTTTCACATCAACCCTGTAGAAATCTCAGAAAACTATTTGAACACAAATTTAGACCACATGTAGGACGTGAAACCCTTGTTGTAAAATTATTTTTTATCCACTGAGCAAAAATATTTCGTTTGTAAAGTTTAGGAAAAACATGTTTTTGAAAACTAAAAATTTAGAAAAATTCCTCGATATGACGTGCTCCCCGCCAAACTGGACGACACAGTCGCGAACTGAAAGCATCGAAAGGTGCATATCGACTTCGCAGACATGTGGGCTTTGACGGAATTCAAATTGGTTGCGTGTGCGCGACGAATTTGATGCGTATCCGTCGAAATTCACTGTATCGGCCCCTTTGCAAATTTTTCAATTACTTTGTGCATGTTCATCGAATCGAAATGAAACTTGCGCAAGCAAGACCGTATCATTTTTTTACTGTATGCCAAGTTTGGTCCGATTCTAAGAAGGTCGACCGAAACGCTTAATTGGCGGGCCCGCGACCCACTCCAACAGGCAATTTTGTGCAGGGCTCACCGGAATCCAACTTTGGACATACGGTTGGGTTCGTCTCCTCAAATCGGACACGTAGACATATAATTTGACAACTTTAGAGATCGTAGATTCTGGCACGCGTTTCGGTACAGAATGGATCCAACGACGGACATAATTTTGACCTGAAATTATGATTTTGCCCCTGTTCCAGAATTAGACTTTTGGACAGGCGTTTCCTAGACATATCTTATATTCTGAACATGTTCATGGTGTTTATTTCAGCATCCGAGGACGTATGCGGGTTTTGGCTTTCGTCGCTTCACTATTCTGACGGTTCGAGCAATTGGACATCGCTCTTTTGCACACAACCTTAGGCAAGATATCTTGTCATATTTATTGTTTATATTTAGTCTATATTTTTGTTATTTCATATCACTGTTTACTTATTTTTAGTTTTTGTAGCTGTATTATTATTACAGTTACTGAATTATTTCATGCTCAGTGATATTATCTTTTTTTTACTTATTATCCTTTGATTGCATATTGAACTAGAGTTAAGGGACTACCATTTGTAGTGTATAACATAAATCTTGACACAATTATACCACGAGGTATGTGTGAGATGAGTAGCATGTAGAGGTACTTGCGTGATGGCTGATCACCGGTGCGCATGCGTTAGGGCTAACTGCTAATATAGGCACGTTAGGAGACTTGGCAGTTAGTAGAGGTACAGGAGTCATGGATGTGACTCTACTAGGCATTGGGTGGAAAGAATAATTCCTTAACGTATAGGCCACGTATGCACTTTTCTATTATTGCTGGTTATCTTCGCTGGAGATACGGTCCTGGATCCGGATACCTGATTTCCTGCTGGCCTCTGACATTTGACGAATGTTATGCTTTGAGGTCCCTGGTATCCTGGTGGGACCATACCTGAGTTCCTGCTCCTGTAGCCGGAGTGTCCATGTGTTGAAGGTTTGTTCTTAACTGTATAAATACATTGGAATGGCCAGGTAACCCGCGTCAATGTTATATCACCTCCGTTCCATTAGTAGCTTGGGACAATATCGTACCGCGGTATAGTGTACTACCCCTTGTCCTTGTTTGGCTGTAGGGGTAGTCTACTGTTTCGATAATGAGATATTGGATCTTGTTACAATTGGGACTATTTTACTTTACTTGTGATTGACGACATATTATATATATTCAGTTATGTGGCATGTTCTTTATGTATCTTGTTATGTCCCTCTGAGGACCTGGTTATCTCTCCAGGTGTGTGCTTTGTGACTTTTTGCAGGGTTGTAGCCAAGGCCGTGATCTTCTCCAGTCCTTCGAAGATGATTGCCCTTGGTTCGTCTTGTCATTTTTATCTATCATTTACTTGTATATTTCTCTCTTTTAAAATAGTTGGTAGTGGATTTGTCTCCGCCCAACTACATATATAAGTGACAAATTCTTGAGTTGATTTATATCATTATTCTTCTGATTTTGTAGATAAGATTTAGTTATATTGGTTTTACTGTATTTTATAGATTATGTATACATACGGGAGTTCCATACATTGGAGTATACTTCGTATGTATACAGCCGGCATGTCTACGTACTTAGTACTAAGTATTTTGGGACTGGGATGTTACATATTTTTGTGGTGGCCCATGCAGGTCGAGTTTATCACTTCGGTTATGTTACTGTACCGGTGTGAGCCTACAAATAGGATTAGAGTCTAGAATCTCATCTACATACTTGACCTCCTCCATTGATTCCAAATTCGAACTCCCATCCGACTACCTTGATATCCTTCTGCTTGATTCCTTCCCACTGTAAATCTTATCCTTTTTCTTTATGCCTAGTAGAGAGGTTAGGAATATGCCTCATACTAGATATATGTGTTATATTGTTCAATCACCCTATTAGTTAATTTTTATAAGTTGGGTAGTATGCCTTGCGGCTTACCACCCCGTGTTCCTATAACCCAATGATGAAATAACTGGGTGGAACTGAATATATGCTAGTGTAGGAAGATATGTTAACCTAGAATATAGAGTCTTAGTAGCCCATACTCCATTGGTCAACCATGACCTGATACAAAAGACAGTAGGACGACTGTATAAGCAGGAACACCGAACAAGACTTAGATCCTTGTGGAACTTGAACTATTTATTACTGCCTTCAACATTACCTCCTATACTTATACTTTGTAATATCATGAAGGATGTTGCAATTTATAGCCTAGTTTTACAAGCTTATTCTTTATCGAGCTTGTTCAAGACATATGTATATTGGGGACGCCCACAAGCATATTGTCTAATTAGAATCAATGTATTATGGTCTGATCAACCATAGTGCACTTGGTTCGCTCTTCATATGATTATCCTACGTGGATTGAGATATTGAGGTATCTAGGATCTCATCCACGACTGCCTTGACAATTCCTCTTGAATTATATATTCGCCTTTGAACCACGTAATTGTGTTCAATGACATCCTTCTTGAACTCTTCATTGTTTTCGTCTTTCATTAATTTAGAAAGACGAAACGTTCGTATTTGGTAGATAGATACAGATTACCCCCATATCCATAATAGTTGTATACACAAGTATAGCTACCACCGACCAGCCATGTGTGTCACGATCCGCTATCCAAATTGTTGGACTGGGCCGAGTCATGTCCAGCCTACGCTTGAGATAAGTACAGTAAGCTGTTCTAGAGATAACAAGATAAGACTAAATGTGCTAACAGTTCTATAAGTAAAGAAAAGTCATAAATCCTCCAAACACAAAAGTCATCTCATATAATAGTAAGTCCAAGTACAAGTCCGAAATATAAAATTGGATACAGGTCCAGTTACAAAATACGTAGTCTAATACATGACTACACTAAATATTCCGAGCAACTACACAAACTAGACGAGTTTTCTCCGTAGGTACATCTGCGTAAGACAAAGCCTGGTCCTCGACAGTAACTCCATAATATAAGTCACAGAGCAACTCCTCCTCAGTAAGAATACCTACAATGTTATCCTGTCAGGACGGAAGCAAGTACTATTTCTAGCAAACTAATATACGAAACATGAAATGAACATAAGAGGAATAAACTGGAAACAAGGTATCTCATAGTCTATCATGGCAAGGACACATATGTCATATAGACAGATGTATATGTAATGTTTAAAACTGTAGCAGGTACATGATCGTCAATAGGTGTACAATGTGCAGGGGCACATAGTGAAATGTACTTCCGTACAAGTGATAAGGCGATAGATGTACATACGTATAAATCTGCTTTGAGATAAAGCCTACGGCGCAGTATTCATATAAAATAAAACTTTGCTCAGTATATACGTACGGAGAAGGGGGCATGATCACGTACACTACTAACAGTTTCTCTATAACCCATATTCTAATCATGTGAGAGATATATAAAGACTGGTCTAAGCATGGTAGTGACTGAAAGTATAACATGTAAAGATTTAACTTGCTACCCCAAGGATCAGCATTTAACATGGTTGGATTCGCAGTTCATTGTTGTAACAGTATGTAAAGTTTGTAGAAGTACTTGTCTTTAGCAAAGCAAAGCAGCGATAAAAATGCTATAGATGTCGGGTAACTCGTTGCTATAGAAATAAATACATAAACTTAGTTTTTACACTAAGTTAAACACTAAAACACTAGTGGTGCAACACGACTTTCTGATTGGACACCTAGCCAAATGGTGACTTTAACATAGGAGACCAATATGGGGTGACACAATACTATAACTAACTTTCTAGGGTCTTTACACTAGTGCGGGGTGAGGTTCAATACGACTAAAACTCAAAACAACAAAAAAGTTGCAAGTCGTAATTATTCAATAATTAAATAAACTATACACTATGTTCCAACAATTTTTGAGATAGACAAAATGCTCAATTTTACATAAAATAAAGTACCAAAATGATCCTTTAATTATAGAAATTTATACTAATTTTTTGGAATTTAAAACCCTCATAAATAATATTAAAATCAGCAAACATAAATATACTGAAAATGAGTTCTGTTATCCTATTTTTATAAAATACCTAAAGCACTTTTTAAATGCTAAAAAAATTATATAAATTGTCTAATTAACATAGTATTAAATACAATTTTTCCCAGATTTTACAGCCTTAAATTATAATAAAAATTCAAAAA